>JACDRQ010000671.1:0-24873 GCA_013841215.1 Hycleus cichorii
CTCGTATTGTTTACTATTAATAATTACGTTTCCTATTGTATATTAATTAGAACTGGTCCCATTCCCAGCCGTGATGGGGCCATTCATCGCACAATCCAAAAAACAAAGAAGAAATCTCGAGAAATCAAAATTCTAATCGATGAGTATTATTCTAATTAGGCACTTGTCATCATTTAATCCGTATACTCCTCTGTTTATTCATATTCGTTAGCATTAATGAGATGTACGACGTTAGCAGATCGTCCATTTTATAGCCCAATGAGGTTTCACACAGCAATTTTGAGCCGCGTACTAAATTGCCAATAGTCATATGGAAATACGTATTGCCTGACGACCAATTCGAGATTCTCGTAAATGGATGCGTAATTAATATTTCCTAAAATAAAATAATTAAGGTTTAATTGTATGATGAATAAGAAAATAAAGATAAAATGATAAATAAACATGCAATAATTATAATAACAGGAAATCGTATAATCTTGAACAGTGCCCCTTTATTCCCTCTATTCTACGACTATTATTGTTATAATTCGTGAGAATCTTGTGATTGTTTTATTCACAACTGGATAGAAATTTCTTTTATTTCTCCCCGAATTACCTTCGATTGTGGATGAATTAAACTAACACCGTGTTTATTGATCGCTATCAATAACATTTCAGGATAATTCGGATCGGTTGTTTGTTTAACTTCAAAGAATGCCGAACCGAAAGTTGGCCACCTATAGACAATCTTCAAGAACGTTATTTTCGCATCCTCCGGACTCATTCCAGCGTCTTGATTATAAGCAGCCACAATTGCGCGTTTCCAATCGTTAGCGCTTTGAATCTTCACCAAATCAGCCGGGATCAATTCGCGCAACATTTGCCTACAAAACCGACAATAATAATCGCCCCTACTAGAAAACAATCAACTTACGGTATTGCCTGTAATTCCTGTTTACTCTCACCGAATCGTACTCGATAGATCAAAGCGGCCAATTTCGCCGCTTCTTCTTTACTACATTTGTGATAACCGCGTATCAATTTCGGTAATTCCTGGTGGAAATGGAAGATTAAATCGGCATTACGATCCTTCCCCGGTACTGTATTCGTCCAGAGCTTCTTCATGAAGAACACCTGATAGGAGAATTGCGGCGTGATTCCGTCACGAGTTGGTCGGGCTTTACGGATCCAATCAGTCAAATGGCGGACGAAATCGAAGAAGAAATCGCCCTCCGGTACCGAGATGACTTTGTCGGCGATTTTAACGAACAAACTGAAACCTTCACTGGATCGGAGATTTAAACGTTGGCTGATATTCTGGCAGAAATCTTTGGCACGTGTACTGGAATCGACTTCGAACGCCTCGTCTGTATCGTCCGGGAAGTAGACTTTGTGGAAGATTTGGGTGGTTTTATGTTGGATTGCTTCGACTTCGACTTGATGCGGTGGGTATTTCCGTTGGCCGTTGCGGAGGGTTTTCTGTAGGCGTTGTAAAGAGTCTTGTGATATCGGATGGCGGCGACTACGCAGAAATAACGTTAATTCTTTCAATAAACTTTGCGAACATGTGAACAGTCCGGTTGCTAGCCACATTAATTCCCAGCCGCGTTCCTCTGATAATCGATTCCGATTATCGGTCAATTGTTTCATGATTTGACAATAGATTTCATCGCGTAATATCTCGTGTTTTAGCGGCCCATCGAATATATGATCCGTGTATTCGTTACCTAAACGGGGTCGTTTTGATGGCAAATCGCCCATGTATTTCAAAAGAGCACTGAATGCAAAACACGCCTCTTCGGCTAATTCTTCTTTCATTAACAGTTTCTTCAATAAGGGTTGTTTGATGGGTTCCCGAGAGTGCCGCCACAGATCATCAACACCACGTCTAGACGACGTTAGAGTCATCTTCGACATCGTCCGTTTGATCGGTGGACGGAAATGATCAATCGAATATTCGGCTAAAGTGTACGGACGATCACGGGTTTCGGTGCCGTTCATTGAGTATTGTTGGCTTAAACGGCGGCCATGTTCGGCGCCTTCAACGGTGAAAAGTTGTAAAATATCGGCTGGTGGTTTCGACATACAAGGCAATACGTAGACTGTCTCGGCTGGAAAATCGCCTTTCTCCATTGTCCTTTCGCATCTTCCCACGCACCAGCCGCTATTCAATACAGTCTCCCCAGTACTGTCCTCTTCTAGAACGATTAGATCGCCTTTTTGGAATGTCAAAAAACTGGACCCTTCTCCGGGTGCTTTATAATCCTGTAACGCTATCACGAATTTTGAACGTTTCTTTAAACCTTCCAAGAAATACACGACTAAATCACGAATATCCTCAGCATTGGGACTTTGAAATGTAAACTCCTCGCCACGTACTGTACTTAAACTGAAAGTTTGCGTAAAGACTTTATTCGTTTTCTGACTCGATACGGTTGTAATTTCTGGAAATGATAGTTCCAATAAGACTTGTTCTTGATCGTCAACAACATAAACACCAGTCCAATTCACAGCGATTATTACGTCGTTTTTGGGTAGATTCGGGCCAGAATTACGGTAAGCTTCATAGAAACGCGAGAATAATAAAGGCCATTTGAATTTAGCGTAACTGACGACGTCTTCTTTAACGCGTAAAATCTGCGCCTTTTCTTTAACATAATAACTCTTCTTATAAGCTTGGACAACAAGAGCCGCCCAACGGTCGACAGCTTTCTCAACTCCAGTCAGACAATAATCTGGGATATAATTCGGTAATAACGTCAATAATCGTTCAACATTCATATCCGTGTTGTATTCAATGTAGTATTGTTGTGCGGCAATCATCGCCAAATCTTCCTCTTTATCGCAACGGTATTCGCCGAATTTTACGCCACGTACGACTTGTTGGTAGATGAGATTGGTAGCGACTTGGTCTTCACTCGGTTCGTGCCAGGGGGCGAAGATTTCTTTACGGAAGAACAAACGCCACGGTGCATTCCGTTCTTGAGCGCCTTGTTCTTTAGCGTATTGTTCACATTGCGATATAGCATCCATAACGTGATCACCACCACTACCCAAAGATGACACTTTGTCGAATAATGCGATATAGAGCGAGAAACCGAATTGGTCTTTTAAGCCGATTTTATCCGATAGTTGGTTGCATAATTCTCGAGCTGTTGTCGCCGAATCTGCTAATAAAGTCTTCGTATTACCGTCCATAAAAGTTATCGGTAACATTATCGGTTTCTTTGATTTCGTCGCCTGTAATTCCAACCAACTAGGCGGTTGATTTCTTGTTCCGTTATTGAAGGTGCGCTTCAAACGATCCTCACAGTACGGCGCATATCCAGGCGGACCTTCCCGTATGAACGCACGCAAATAATTCACGAATTTCTCTGAAGGTGCAAAACAACCAACACACAACGACAATAGAATCCAACCGCGAGCATGCGATGATTTCGACGGATTATTCGTTAATTGTTTACAAATCTGGCAATAGATTTCGTCGCGTAATTCCGCACGCAATATCCCATGGCCGATAATGAAGTGCAATTTTTCTAGATTCGATGTCGGCCGTGATTCCAACCACGATTGATAACTATCGGCTGTGTACTCTTCATCTTGTAACTTTCGGCGGACATCTTCGCCTAATTTATTTTTCCGTTTCAACGTTAATGAGACTAATTTGTTGCGAATTGAGCGCGGTTTCTGCTTCATAAAAGAATCAGGATCTAGACCCATCATTTGTGCTTCTTGGAATTCTTTACTGCGGATGAAATTGCGCCCTAATGTTGCTGTAACTTTCGACATAACTGAAGTATTGTCGCGGTCCATGGTGTGGTAACGGGGCTCGGGTAGATCGCCAGTGAAACGCAAGATTGTCACCCATAGAGCTTGAGCGGCCTACAAAAATTTACAATAATTGTTGTTATTTTGTCGAAATCATACAAACCAGTTGATCGCCTTGTGTGTGTAGGGGTAATAAGGGGTGTTTTAACGGTTTGCGCGAATATTGATGGCCGACATTGCCTTGGAAGTAAGTAGCGGCGAATTTCTGGAATTTAAATTCGGATAAATCTTCTTCGTCCTCCGAATTCGTCTGCATCGGACTGATGATTTCGTTTTCATTCGATTGCGTTGGTAGATCGTTAAAAACGGAAGTTTCTCGTCCTAAAACTATAATTCGCTTTTAATTATTGTTATTGTTTCAATATTTGTGATTACCTGGCGTCGGAGCTTCACTAGAGCTATCCGGTAAGAAATCAAACATCGCCTCAACTAATTTCGAATCGTCAACAGGCTCGTCGGCTTTCCGGGCGGCATCGATGATCAAATTCTTTTTGACTTCAACACGCCGTCTCTCCTCCATTTCCAGTTCCATTTCTTTACGTTCCAATTCGTACATGCGTTCCCTGTAGTTTTGTTCGGCAATTTCTTTGGCACGTTTATTACCGGCATCTTTCAATTCGCGCTCCTCTTTCTTCTTCAAACGTAACGCTTCAACGTGATTGAGATGCTCGAATTGGATCTTTCTATATTTGCGTTGGGCAATCATTCGACGTACGTGCGATTGGATTTTGATAATTGCCCACATTTTATGGCCGTATTCGCGTCGTACCAAATAGCCTCGAGCGTGTGCTTGTAACCCAACGATATGGCCGCGTAGATGACGGAAACGATGCGACAATACACGTGCACGTATCAAAGCTTGCAATCGCATATAACCGACTCGCATCCGTTTATAACGCTGTCGTTGGATGTAGCCTTTCCAATATTTCTGGATAATCATCGTTGCGGCTTTTAAGCGTAAGAATCGCCGCCGATACACCCAACCACGTATCGAGCGTTGTAGAATCAGAATTTTTCGCGTTAAGACACGATCGCGTTCTTGTTCTAAAAATAAATCGTGAGCATCCTTCAAGAACACTTTCGTGTGTCCTAATTGATAATCGGATCGGCCTAAGACAGCTGAACAGATCTTGGTTGTAGCCAGACGACAATCGGTACGGTGAGCCGGTGGGATTCCTGAGATTAAAAAGCGGTAACGTTCGACGAAATCGCGGAAACTGTGCCGGATTGGATAGCCGGCGCGACGTATTCGAATCGTTTCCATCATTCCGGAATAGCGTAATTGTCGACAACACAAATTCCGATCGAACATCATCGGTTTCTTGTTTTCATTCGGTTTAATACAACGGATGAAAAACGGTTGGCAATTCGATAGAGTTCTCATTAGCGAATCTAAACTCTTTTTGAATTGCGTCGATAAAGTTGGTGTGCGTTTCCGCGTTTCTGAGCCCATTCCGATATCGTCAGCGAAGATTTGTTGTAGGAATTTATTGTTAGAGATTGCGATTAATTGCAGCAAATCGGCGCTGAAAGTGTCGCGATTTTTCTCGAGGAATCCCCGGGTGTCGTAGAAGACAACACCGGCGAAGTGGTTTAAACCGAAACTTGTGTTGATATCGGATTTCGGTTTGAGGTAATTGCGGTGATTTCCGTGAGTTTTATGCAATTTGGCTAACAACGTCTGATCGGTGCCTTTTGGGAATTTACTCTCTTCGTCAATCAGAGCCATAATGTTTAGTTGTTTGATTGCAATCAAATCTAAAGAGTCTTGATTATCCACGAATTCAATATGTTGCCAATTTATACCCTCATTATTGTATTCTTCTTGTTCTAATTTAAATATGTGCCGAACGAAGAACTGTTGTAGATTCTCGTTAGCGTAATTGATGCAGAATTGTTCGAAACTGTTATGGTCGAAATTCTCAAAACCGAAAATATCCAGAACACCGATAGAACTACGTTGGCGTTCTTTCGGCCGATAGATAGCACTATTAATCTTCTTAACAATCAACACGAATAATCTCCCATAGATGCCTTTAACGAAAGCGTCGCGTACATCGACGCTTTGTTCGCGCGACAACGTCGAAACTACAGTTTCACCATGTGCAAATAGTGTCTTTCTAGTTAAAGCATCAATCAACGGTTGTACAGGTACACCTAATAAATTAGCAACACGATTCACATTGGTCGGATCGGGAATTTCCGTAGCATCCAAATTATCAACAACTGTGGCTTTATATTTAATATTGCCAGTATGTAATAATGCCGCTAATAATTTCATAATCTCCCAAATTTCTTGGTCGGAAAACAGGAGGACTTTCATTGCACTGCGGATGTCGGCGAATTCGGCGGCATCATCGCGGCCTTCACAAGTAATACAACCACCCTAAAACGACAGATTTCGGTGATTTTAATTATTGTAGAAGTGGGAAACTTACCCCAGTTAAGTATCGATATTGACTAGCATCGCCCAATTCTAATCTCTTCTTCTCTTCTTTACCTAAACCAGCTAATAAACAGTAGAATATATGATAGTTTCTTTCGTCGGGATTCTGCGAAACTATCCGACTTTTCTCTAATAGATATTGCTCGATTTTCGCCCCCTCGATTACACCGTTATTGTTGAAATGTATATCGATATATTTACCAAATCTTGAACTGTTATCATTGCGTACAGTTTTCGCGTTACCGAAAGCTTCCAATATTGGATTGGCTTCCAAGATTTGCTGTTCAATCCATGAATGTTTACCGCTAATCGCTGCTAAATATTGTAGAATTAATTTAGTACTTTCAGTTTTGCCAGCCCCCGATTCTCCGGATATTACGATACATTGGTCTTGTCCATAACGGCGCATATTTGCATAACAATTATCACCAATAGCAAAAATATGCGGTGGTAATTCGCCGATTTTCCGTTCTTTGTACAATTTTATCTGTTCGGCTGTGTAAATTGGTAGGATTTGATAGGGATTTACAGCTACAAGAATCGAGCCAGTGTACGTCTAAAATTGAGCAATTTTGTAAATAGAATTATCGAATTGTATTTGGAGTTTACATAGATGAGGTTCTCGTTGTAACGAATCAAGAGATTTCTGAGTATGCCGGCTTCGTGTAAATCGCCCAAACCGATCATATCTTCAACACCATGTATTGAAGTGGCGTGCATTGCTTTAATCCGCCGATCCGGACTGAGCCAATGCTCTTCACCATCATCGTCACGGACGGCGATACGTCGACCTTCTGCCGAGATGACACGGGCGCCGATTGCCACATCGAATTCGTTGCCGGAAATCGGCTCGATCCAGATGTAATCCCCCTGGATATTACCAAAAACAATATCATTATTATTATTGTAGATTAACAATTGTGTGACGTAACGGCGCGAGGTCAATGGAACCACTTATAGCTCCATTTGGACTGGTAGAAACATTAGAAGAGTGGTTTATTAATGTTGATGTACCGCTACAATGTTGACATTCTTATCTAAACATCGATTTTTCATCGATACTCGTTTTTTAAACTGTAACATTTCGAATATTCGAGACGGTTATAAAAATTGAGGCTCTAAAATTCGGTGCTAATTGGTTTATTGTTGATTTTGGCGTCATATATTTGCACAACAATTTAGAAATCTGTCAGAAAATCGCTTTTTTTTTTTAGGAAATCGAAATCTTTTTAACTTTTGAACTTTTACAATATTTTACCTTGAAACAATCATCATCGAAATATCCAATTTACAACACTTGTTTAGATTTAAATCTTCCAAATCGATATTGTTTCCAATAGCGAACAATACGTTTTTGTTTCTCTATTTATTTCCTAAACTAAATCCATACAAATGTTGTATAAAGAGGAACACGAACGGATACCGGAAGTGCTTTTCATGGTTTGATGACCGTTTGGTACATCATCATTCAAACATTGAGCACATCTCTTCTATTTTCCCCCAGTTTGGTCTATTTTATTGCTATTATTTTGAAGGAAATTCCGGAAATAAATTCATAAAATACTCTCTAATATCATTGATTTGTTAGGTTGTCAAATAAAGCAAACTGGGGCAATACGATTAAAGAATTAAGGCCATTCGGTTATAACGAATTTAACAGTTATACGAACTATATTCGCGGTGTTTCTACGAAAATTTTTGGGTATTTTTCGGAAATTAAATCGTCTAACTTACCCGTGTGACAATCACCATGGTGCGGATTTCGGCTGTACCTGAACAAAGTAATTCATGTTAATTAGATGAAATCATATTATGTTGTAAAATTGTTGTATAAATCGTAATTTTATTGGGGAAAGCTAGTAATTTCCACTATTATTGTCGTCATCTGTTCAAATTTACATAAAGTCGTCTCGTTTAATTTTCATTTTCTAATAGATGAAATAGATGCTCAATGGTCGACCTTTATGGTCGGTTAAGTAGAAAGTCCAATTAAAAATTTCCGACTTTTTCCCATTTTGTAGAAATGAGGGGAAAAGCCTAGCCGATTTTCCTACAATTTTGCAACAATTTCCACCGATTCGATTTATTGTTATTGCCCGAATTCCGCGTAAACTCTTATCTAATCAGCATCGTCAATTGCAAAAATGTCAACATCCACCTGTTCGACAACATAGTCCTTTTTTGATTATAACATAATTGAATTTATTTAAACGGCTTCAAAATTGATGAACCTGTTTTTCGTTTATTTATTATTATCGATGATAGAGACCATATGACGGAGGAATTCTCGGAAAAAACCACACCGGTACTCGATTAAATTGTCATATCTTATTGTTTATAACAAAGTACAAGTAACAGTAATTGGGAAATTATCGAACGATTAATAATTTTAAGACAATCTCAATAAAATAAAAAAGGAGAGAATATCGTTCGTAGTGGTAAAAAGCGACACGAAAACCAGAGAATGTAGCGGATCCTTAGCTATCATCATCATTATTATTATTTTTATCATCATCATCACCGGTGTGGTAGTCTAAGAATGTCCCCGAGGACATCTTCACCGAACTCTGCCCACTGTCCCCTCAAAAATCGGTGTCTTTTGGGGGAGATTAATGTGAATCCGCCTCAATTCGGTACAGAATTGAAGGTAAACAGTGTTAAAATACAGTTGTGTATACCTGGCAATTTTCGAAAAAAACGTCGATTTAATCCACGCTCATAATTGACGATATTCTAATGGAAAATCATTAGAAAAAAGGGAAACACTGCCACTTAACACTTCATTTATAATCCATTTACTGGCAATCATACGACACTTGTACTAATAAGGTGGGCACTACCTGTTCAATTACTGTGTTACCTGTACTGAATTAACTGTGGTTTAAAAACTACACGAACGCCACCAACGGCCAGGTGTAGTACCGATGACAATTAGAAAAATTATCAAAAATTATAGGTTTGTTGTCTATTCGCGGATTAAAAACATCAATTTTCCGGTAATACAACCTGATTTAATATTGATACTCTATCATCGAGAGTTTTGGGGTTGTTTTATTGTAGAAATTTCGATTAAAATTCTTGAAATTTGGAAAACACGCAAATTTTAATTTTTTCCGAAATAGTTGGTGTTACAATCAAATTTGGCGCAACTTTTAAACATTGTAGATGTTTGTTAGTAGAGGTCGCTGCATTTGGGGATTTTTAAGTCGATGTATTGGCGTCACTGGCGGAGTCCACCACAGAGTGTCATCAAGGTTGGCGGTTTGTCTCTAAATTCTTTTGTTTTTTCCTCGTATTAATTTTTCGGAAATACAACAAAAGACAGGGAGAGTATGAAAATTTGGACGAGTGAGCATACATTCAAGTGAGTCATTTAAAAATTTATAAAAATTATAAATTAATTAATTGCTTCCGATTTTTTCCAACGATAGTCATCCATGGGAGACGGTGGCCACTGCTGCTTGGCGGAAGTATCCCAACCCCCATAATCCAGCCGTTATCGGTACCGATGTTGTTGAGCGTAAAGTAGTCGATGGTGTTTTACATACGCATCGTTTAGTCAGTTCGATTTGGTATTTTCCAAAATGGGCACAAGCTGTAAGTATCGACATTGCATCATACCAATTTTTTTTTAATAAAAGTTATTAAAAGACGACTATAATAGAAAGGGCACACGTGGGGAACGTGGATGGCACCTATCCAAATCGTTTAAATTACCTATCCGGCAATTATTTTAACGATTTTTATCCGAGTCGAAAGTTTGGTTAGGTAACATTCCAGAAACGTCATCGTTTTGGTCGATGGTCGAGCACGTGCGTCACACGAATTTCAACCTAATCGCCGGAGATTGTAAAGGTCAATTGTAGATTAACCTTGAATTACCTCGAACTTTGGACTTTAACGTCATTTGATTTTTTTAATTTGGGATCTGTCACTAGCGCGTCTCGCCGATCGGCCTCGGTTCAATTACCATGAAATCAATCAAATCAATACACTTATTGTATCGATTATTATTGAGAATGCATTTAATTTTCAGTTAATCGGTTCGGCGAAGGTGTGTTATGCCAGGGAGCACTCAGAAGTCGATCCAAACAGTCGACAGATGATTTTACGTACAATAAATCTAACATTTTGCCGACACATTGCTGTAAATGAGACATTAAACTACGTACCGCATCCATCCGATCCGAATAAAACATTATTGAAACAGGAGGCTGTCGTAACAGTTAAAGGTGTACCATTAAATCATTATATGGAGGATTTATTAACGAATAAAATCTCAAATAACGCCGGTAAAGGCCGGCAGGCTATGGAATGGGTGATAACACGTTTAAATAATGAAGTTAAAGATTTACAACGGAGTACTGATGAAATTTTGAATCAAACAAAACGATCTATTGATGATATAGCGAATAGTGCAAAGAAATCAATGGATGATATTTCACAAAAAGCTAAAAAGAGTCTAGATGATATACAAAATTTACGTACAGGGAATTTTACCGAATTCTAGATAAATTGAACAATATTTATTTGAATTATTTAAATGACAACACGAAGAGTATTAGCATTTAATTTTGCTGAATCATATCACCATATCATGTTTATCTCATTAATTATTATTATTATATTATTATATAAATGTATTTCGTATCAAATTGTTGGTTAAAAAGGACACATAAAATAGGGTGGAATGATCGATTGAGTTTCTCCCTAAAAATTGTATTGGAAAAATGTGATGTACATTAATTGTAAATAAGTAACTTAAATGAATTTATTTATTTTTAAACATTCCTATAGTAGAATGTTTTCTAAATGTAAATAATTGTTGAGTAATAAAATTTTCGTGCTTTTCCAATTAGTTCTACATACCTACATAATTGCGCTACAAAATCGGTTTCTAAACAGAATTTCTCTGCAGTGTCGTAGATTGATTCAGTCAAATTTGATAAGAAATGAACCTATCAACGATATTAGGTAATCATAGCTTAGAAGAAGTATCCTTGTACACTCTGGATATCAATCTAAAAGTTGTATTCTCTAACTTTTTAGTGATTCGTTACTATAACAACGGAGGTCGATCAGTTTCTCTGAAATGAGCTTCTATCTCACTCTACAATCGCATCTTATGTATAAATGAAGAGAGCAGTAAAACAAGATTATTGTAAAGAAACTGTAGCTATTTAACATTGTTATGGCAACTAATCACCAAAAAATTACAGAATACTACTGTAAGTTTTGGTTATAGATCTATTTTCAGTGTTGGGCACGTAAGGGCGTACTTAATGGATACTTCGCTATATTGGATGTTTCAATCATAAAAGAGGCAATTGAATCAAGTTACGACATAACCAATAGCGAGGTGAAATCCGCCCTGTTACTGCGGCTACATATTTGTTTAAAATAAATGTCCAATAGCAAAGTTCTACTGTAAATCCACTTTCACTTCTTTGGACATTAAACTAAAGGTAGCTCTAATATCGACTTGTGCGATGTTAATATTACTAATTTTTTTTTTTAATTACATATATGTCGAAATTGTTACCATTATAACTAATAATTGTAATTATCATACAAATTATATTTATTTTTAGACAATTTTATTAATTTTCAAGAAGTTTGAAGGAGCTGCAATTAGGGCATGTTATGATTACATCTGTCACCTGTCAAACTGTGACAGTTGAGTTTGTTTAGGTTAATTAAACTAGTTTTCTCCTTTATAATTTTTCCGTTTATATCTAACCAAATGAAAATTTAAAGTCAATTCGACAAAAAATATGGATATCGATAACGATACGATTAGTTTAGACGATGAATCATCATCATTATTCAACGGCCTATCACCAGAATTGGAAAGTACGACCAGTTGTCGACAATTTGATGAAAATGAAGATACACGATCCGAATTGCGATTCGATAGAGGTAATTATGCCTAAAGACAACACGCAATTCTAATCGAATTATTCGTATTGTTTGAAGAATTGGAAACGGAAACGGAACGAAAGAAACGCGCTCAAATTGAAGCAGCCCTAGATGATAACCGATCAAATTTGGGAACTTGGCAGCAATTAGCGATAAGCGAACACGGATTAGTTGGAGGTAAACGAATCGGAATTTGTTAATTGAATTTGATATTGTTAATTTTAGATGATTTACGGTGTAAAATTTGGCCGTTATTGTTGGAAGTTGATTTGAGTACGTTAGAAATAACACCGTTATTGGAGGAATTATCTAGTCATAGTGAATATGAGCAAGTTGTTTTAGATGTTAATCGATCGTTAAAACGATTTCCACCAGGTTTTCTATTGAATTTGCACAAATAATCGGTAATCATTGTAAATTTTAGGCATTCCATACAAGCAACGTGTAGCACTACAGGACCAATTAACCGTACTAATATTACGTGTTATTATCAAATATCCACATCTGCGCTACTATCAAGTATTTCGATCACAACTCAGATTGATAATTTGATGAAATTTCGATGATTTGTAGGGTTATCATGATGTTGCGATAACTTTCTTGTTGGTAGTCGGCGAGGCTGTAGCTTTCCGGATTATGGAGCGTCTAAGTACCGATCATTTAAGGGAATGTATGGAGCCGACAATGGAACGGACCTCCTATCGTTTGAATTACATTTACGCTCTATTGAACCGTGTCGATACCAAATTGTATGAATTTATGGAGAGGTGAGGTGTGATTTGTGTAAATTTCCCTGTTTTGATAGTTTCGATTTTAGCGCAATGGTTGGTACAATGTTCGCTTTACCGTGGTATTTAACCTGGTTTGGGCATTCATTAAATCAGTATAAAGATGTAGTAAGACTGTACGATTTCTTTTTGGCGACACCACCATTAATGCCGCTATATGTAGCCGCATCTTTAGTGATTGAACGGCGCGATGAAGTATTCGAACAAGGCTGCGATATGGCCAGTATACACTGTTTCTTATCACAAATACCGGATAATTTAGATTTTGAAAATATATTAAAACGTGCATTGGTCTATTATAAAAAATATCCACCGAAAAAATTGGAAAGCGATGTGGAAAAACGCGTGAAAAACGAGTATGTATATAAAGATATCTATAATTTATTGAAACGTTTCTTATCTATGTTTGGCTGCTTGTTCACTTTACGCTTCTATTTTACGCTTTTTAGTTATCTGTTCTATCGTAGAAATAAGTTGAAACATTTGTAAATTTGGCTTTATAATTCTGCTATTTTCTTTCTATCTATTTTTTTAAAAACAATAAATTTCGAATTTTCAAAATTCTTGTGTTTGTTGTGTTAAAGACTTGAACAACGACAACGGGAAGAGATGCGTGTACGTCAACGTTTGAATCGTAACAAAGCCCTATGGGTGCGATTAAGTAATCGAATGCCAACTTGGCTATTGTTAAATTATCGTGGAAAATATGGATTATTGTTCGCAACAGCCACAATATTGTTGGGTTATTATGCTTATTATTTAAAAACAACAAATACGCGATACAATTTCTTTGGGTAAGTGTCACTAATTTCTTATATTTTTGATCACCGAACAAACGATTGTAAGTTGTCTGATTTATGAATAAATTATGGAAAATTTCAGTATGTTCAATACATGACATTCAATGAAAATTGGACCAGTTAAAACAATGATCCATAACAGATTCTATACGAGCTTTTAGGAAATTAAACGAGGTACGGGATTTAATGGGCGCTTTTTGTTGTAATCATAGCGTTAAAATCAAATTTCATCAATGTACATATAGATATATCGATGTAAAAATATTAATGTTGATTTAATCAACTCTGTTACCAATTGTTCGGTCGTATTCTGTAACTTTTTGGCGATTCGTCACTATAACAACAACAAAAAGCGAAGCTCTACAGTTCGTTGATATGTAATTGAACAAAGTACGTTGTCATGGTAACAAATCACCAAAAAGTTAGAGAATACAACTGACTTCTTAGTTATTAGTTATTTCCCAAAGATTCTATTTATTATTATTTCCATACTGTGGTATTTTTTAGTCTTTTTACTTTGAAAATCTGTTTATTTGGTATTTTTATAAAACTGTTATCACCTTTAATCAGAGAGATTTAAATAAATTATTGAATAATTCAAAATTGGATTTTAATCGGGGTATTTTTAATTATTAAACTATAATCTCTCAACTACTACAATATTTACAACTCAATTTTCAATCTTATTTTAAACTAATCTAACTTCAAGACCTTTAGTTTCGAATCAAAATATCACACAATAGAAAGCGCAAGTTAAAATGGAAGTCATGTTTAAACCTACTGGTATTTCTTTATCAAATCAGCGATGTACTTCAAGACTGTCTTGTCTTTAAGTATACCCATATGATCAACTTTTGGTACCCTAACCGGGTAAACTTTCTGTTTCTGTAAAGTTTGCCAATGCAGACAACCTTCCAACGAACGCAAATTCACCGTACCATCCCCATCACCGTAAATTAAAACCGGCGAACTATCAAACCATTTACCCGGTTTATAATACAAACGTTCAACTGTATCGATCGTAACTCCGTATAGACAATGCACCTCAACACCAGGCGGACGAAAATCTAATTGATACTTTTCGGTATCCAAGTGCATTTCCCAACCTTCCGGATATGAAATCGCATAGAAGAAATCTTTAATATTCGTTAAAGTGAAATTCTTTTTTTCGGTTTGTATAAGCACTTCGTCCGGTTTCCAGAAATAAGGCGACGGTAATAACCAAGCAAGACTCGGTGATGTAATCTGTTCTAATCGCATGATGCTCGGACGTAAGACGTATGAACCTAAAGCGTCACCGATAGCGTACACTTTGACGGCTTTCATCGAACCACCCCAAGCTCCGCTCAATGTTACAAGACTTTTAATGTATTTGTCCTTCCACGATTGGGTCTGTTGGCCGAGGAAATAGTGGAGCATCGGGCCGCCCATTGAATGTGCGATTAAAATTACCGGCGTCTGGTTGTTCTCGAGGTAGGTCTCTTGAATTAACACTTTTAAATCGACGAAATATTGTTGATTCTCGTCTAAAATAATTCGGATTATTCGCTAATTATTTGTTTGAATTCTACTTACTGGGAGCTTTCCGGAAATCGTACGGTGCTCCTCTCATTGTCTTATTCCGAACGTGCCCCAAACCGACTAGAACATTAGCGATACTGTTGAAATAGGAACCAGTGGAAGCGTGACTCGGATCTATCCATTCGACAGTTTCGCTGCTCCCGAAACCGGGGATACGTATGTCGACACCATCTACATTTCGTGTAGTTCTAGTAACATTGTCGTAGACTAATTTTATATTATCCACCCAACAATCGATAACAAGTGGCACTAATAATTCCATATTTAGCCAGATATTGAAGAAATCGTTCGTCTGTTTCTGGCATATGTAATGAACCACTTCGGTTTTATTCAATTTGGCTTCAACCTGCGAACCACCATCACCAGGCACAAATATTACCGGATTCAGACCATTCGATCGACTTATAGAAAATAATAATAGAAATAATTGGAAAATATTGGAAAATTTGAGGTTATGTTGACTTGTCATTGTGATAATTATAAACTGGAAGATAAATTAATTACAATATAGAAAAATAATACCACACGCAATTTATTCAAGTAAATCGTTACAATTTGAGTATTTTTATACAAAAAGATTAGAAATTGTCTTGATAACAATTAACAACTAATAAACAATACGCAACGTTGCCGATTATTTCAACATAAAACGAGTCAATAAATTTAAAACGTCAATTACTCTAATTTCCGTGATTATTACACGATTTCTTATTAAAAATCAGTACAATGCTGTAATTACAATTCGAATATTAGTAAATTATGCGGCAAAATTAATCTACAAATCAATAAATTACCGAAAATAGGCAAATCTATGACAAATTCGTAAATGTGGCATTGTGGTGTTGCGCAAAACGCATGCGTCATTCAATCAGTGCATATAAACTTTAAACTTTAACCTTTCGAAAACAACAAAAATTCCTATCTTATCTATTAATTTAATCAACAAATAATATTGATTGTAATTAGAAATCATATTTACGAAATTCTCGAAGATTTGCGTATGTGAAGGACTACAAATAGCCGTTCAGGAAAGAAAACTATAGGATGTCCCATCGAAAATGGTCCTTTGTTTTCTAAAGGTTTGTATGGATGATTGTTTTTGTAGAATTTCTATCAGTTCCGGCATTGATTGGAGATAAGCGGAGTATATTTGACGTGTATTGGATTAATAATTCAGCGTCTATAAAATAAATAAATATCTTAAAAGCTTATATTGGATAGAATTTTAAAACATCATTAAGCAACTTTGTTATGTATAAGTTAATGTGTTGTTGGCATGTTAAGAACGGTAGTGATTCGGTGATAAGAACATATAACGGTACTTTTATGGATACACTAGTAGCTACTAGATCCATTTCTGCAACTAATTTGCTTTATAATATAATCATGTTGTAATAAATTATAGTAATAATATCATGCTTTTAGTAGGTTAATTTTTTCAACTGTTTGCAGTTGAGTTTCTTATCAAATTGTTCATCTGTTTTCAGTATTTATAGTGGTCAAATGACAGGCTCATTTCGTTCTATCTGTTATCACAATGGAAATTTCGATTTTACTCGAAACGAATCGCAATAGTAATTGAAATTGATTTAGAATCAACAATTATATCTATTACGGAAATGTCAAAGTGATGTAGTTTCAGTAGCCGGGAAATTAATGCTGGCTCATTTATTCGCCGCCACTCTTCTACACTTATATACATGACTTGATACATAAACATTACAAATACATTATGTATCATGTATAGTGAAATATACGTACGGATGAAAGGAATGAACATTGTCTTATACTAGACTAGCTTGCAATAAGTTGTATGCTCCATTTGTTCGTTATTATGTGGTCAGTTAAACGGCAAATGCAGACGAAGACGGCGAGAGCGATGAGGAAAATTGACCATTTAATTATGGATGTTTGTTGTGTGTGTATGTGTATGTGTATGTGGATATTCCCATCACGCAATCTTTCTATAATATCGTTTTGTGTGAACGTCTCACGGCATTTCTTTACTTCTAAAATAACAATTTAATATATTTGTTTTAGGTTGTTTTTTGATTGACTAATTGTAAGCAAATTGATGGAAACTGTTGGCGTTTTTCTATTTTATTATAAAACGCATCAATCTTTTTTTTGTGTGTACACAAGAATGCAATTATTTTCTTTTACATTAAATTAAGTGATTAAGTTTATTTTTTTAACGAAGGCTCTTCTCTTGATTGCAGACACGATCGAAAAATTTCTGAATCGTTAAGAAAACGAGTTGAAAGTCTACCATGGCTCGAAGTGGCTCAGGCTTTGGGCTTTGGAACTAGTAAACAAACAAAAACCAGTGGCGTAACTGGAATACGGTACGTAGTGGTTAATTGGGGAAGTAGGGAGCTCCGAAATGTTGACTAAGCTTTTTGTCTTCGTTGATAAACAGAGCTTTGGTTATACTTTACCAAATTTGACATTTGTTTCAGGAGCGGATCGTTAACTTTGGGGGCTCTGGGCTAATACTTTTTTGGGATTTATTTAATTATATCAAATTTGGGTTAATTGTAGTGACGCATTTTATGTTTCGGCATAAAATGCTCAAATTTTGTTAAATAGAAAAAATTATAAACAAATAAACAACTTTTATCTTGACTCTTTGAGCGCGTTGAGGTCTTTTATTTGAACAGGTCCTGGGCTGCAGACTTTAAAGACTACTTCAAAGTACGCCCCTAGTAACTTTGAACTGTTAAATTAAAACGCTCTCTAATAATAGTTTAATAATTTTGAATTTTTTTGAGACAAATTTCTCGATACTTGTTGAATTTGGAAGTCGGAGGTGCAGAAAAATTGTAGTCAAACCTTGAAATTTGCATATTTGAAGGGTATTTGAATAACTTTGCATTCTACAGAGTGAATTTCTCACAACTCATTTAATGTAAAAATTCCATAAAAACATAATTTGAGACGAATTTTTGCATATTAATGGCTTTAAAGAAGATTAAAAAAGTTCTAAATTGTTCTACAAATTTGCATTTTCTCTTAATGCAAATTCGAAACAAGAAGCGATTTAAAAAGAAACCTACAAAGCTCATCAAGCTATTTTTTGTGTGTGCACAAGAATGCAATTATTTTCTTTTATAGTAAATTAAGAGATTATTTGTTTTTTAACGAATGTTCTCTTGATTGCAGGCATCGAAAAATTTCTCATTTGAATCGTTAAGAAAACTAGTCGAGTTTCTAGTATGCCTCAAATTCGTTACGCAAAGTGGCTGAGGCTTTGGGCTTTAAAACTATTAAGTGACCAGTGGCGTAACTCGAAGGCGGCAACAAAAATACAGTATTGTAATTAGTAAGACACTTAAATGTTGGCTACAATCTTACTTTTGTCTTATTTTATTTTTATTTATTGAGCAATTATACAGGATGTCCAACAGTATTTGTCGTCAATGTGTGTGCAGTTCTGTTCATAGTTCACTAAATTTGACGCTTGTTGGTGTAGTTTTCAGTTGTCGAAACAAAACTACGACGCTTGTGAATAGTAATTTTACAGGTAAATTGTCGAAAATTTGCTGAATTTCGAAACCGAAGTTCTAACAAAATTGAAGCCAAATTTTGACAATTTGCATATTTGAAAGGTACCTACTCATGAAATTTGCCTCCTTTTGAGCGAATTTCCAAAAAACGCTCGTTTTATAGTCAAGTTCTAGCTTTTATTATGTTTTTTAAACTACAACTTTGGCGTTTTGATTTCTAACGTGAAAGTTTGCAAAAAACTTGGACTTTTGGGCTGAACTTCGGCAGATTCATGGCTTTGAGGAAGATTTTGTCCAAATTTGGAAATATTGAAGGAAACTCGTGCAAGTTTATACGAGCTTGAAATAAGAAGTGATTTCCAGGTGGAGATCTAAGAAAAAAACGTACAAAACCCATCAATCTATGAAAATATTTAAAAGAAGAGTAAAAGCTAAACGATGTATTTGAGCTAATATGGCAGGAGCTTGTTCTATTCCCTATATTACCTATTCAATAGATTATTGAACATCTACTCACTTATATGGCACAATACTTTATCTTCGTTTATCTTGTGAGAACATCTGACCTGAGTTGAGGGCAACATTTCAACTTCAACAACAACAACAACTACTAATACAACAAACAACAACAACATTGATTGACGAAACTTATTTGGTAGTAAAATTATAGAATTTTCCATAATAAATTGAACGATACGAGACAGATTTTCGGATAGTAAATAAACGAAATAGAGCCGGAACTAGATTCAAATCGATCGGACAAAGGATTTTGAATCTATTTAGAATGTTGTAGGAAAGAGCGGTTGTTTATTTTTTCCATATTTTTACATCATAATCTCGTAGACGGAAGATTACCGCCGTACATGGGCAATAGACGCGGAGATCTGCTCGCTATAAAGAATCCACCACTCAATGGAATTCCGAACCAACAAGAATGAAAGAATATAAAAGATTAGAAGATTGGAATATAAAAAAAACAATGTAAATACTGTCAATTCGACGAAGATTGAGTGGTCGTTGTACAGGGACTAAATGGGGAAGAAATTTAGAAAATTTTCGAAAGTTTCTCAATATAAAAACGAACAAATTTAGACAGTTAGTCGATTATCCGGCCCTAGAGGCTTTGTTCAAGCTTTTCTAAACTATACACACGCAATACTTTATTTTATTGGTAAATTCCCATCCCACAGGATTAAGGTCTTGCGTTCATCGATTAATACTTGAGGGAGAACAGATTTCTAGACATGCCAATAATTAGATTGTTATTGTGTGTTGTTTATAAGCAAATTGGTGATTTTGATCGCGTGATCAGGAAATAAACAATCTCGATCTTGTCCTTAATACACCGATTTTCCTTCAGTCGTTCAACTGTTAAACAAATTCCACTTGTAGGGCGAGCATTGTTGCAAACAAGAAAGAATCTCGAGAATGTGTCAACTTTAGTTCACGCTCAAACACCTCGAATTTCTGTTAGGTTCAAATTGGCGGACTATTCTCCAACAATTCACAATGAAGATTTGATAATAGACAGATTTTTAGGTTTTATCAACAGAACAGAACGATAGTGATCCAGTTTTGTGTAAGAATTTTTAATTCTACAAAGTTTCAAGTTTGTTGTTGTCGATTTCTTTCATGTTACTCCAATAGTTGTTTGAATGAAGGCAAAAATGCGACTATTATTGTCGAATAAAGGTGTTACTTTTAGGTTTCTTCTTTTCTTGAAAAGAGTAGAAGGAAAATTTAAGAAACCGTGACGGATTTCGGCGCTATTCCGTTTAAAGCGGCCTCAAGTGCCAGATTACTGTTTATTTACTACTCACAAAGTCTTTGTCACATCATCTACTCAAAATTGATTTAATTCGGTTTTTTGTCTAATCGTAAGCCGGTTGAATTGTAGTGTTTTAGGTCAAATAAGGCCACGTGGTCGGTTTTTGCCAATCAGTTGGACATTTTTACTGATTGATATTGGTTTGAAGTGGGGCCAATAACCGATTGATTCTGTCGATTTTGTGTTTAGTCGTTGACGATGATGATGAAAAGGATTCTATCGGTAATCCGACATGATATAAAGGTATATTGTTAGGTCTTCCGAAATCGGCTTAATTTTTTTCCCGTTGCGTCTAAATTTCCATATTTTATAGACAGATAACAATGAAATATTCGGTTGTTGTTGTTTTTCGGGTGGCAATTAAAAACATTCCCGGTTGTCATTTGTCACAAATGCAACTTGTCAAGTGTGCCGTGGTATATTACAGTAGCAGTCCTAAGATCTCTGTCAGATACATATCTGCTCTCATATTAATGACCCTGTAGATAGCACTTCTGTGTTGTTGGAGTGTGCACCATCCATTTAGTCGGCTTATCTCGTCCTCATATTATGTTTATTGTTGTTAATGCCGATGCAGATGAGATGGAATTATGAAAATTCAACAACAACAAAAATCAATCCAAAATACCAATTAAGCAATATCGAATCATAATAGACACCTGAAGAAATCCGAACAGACTCCCAGACTTGTCACACCGATCTTGAAACAACTTTTATTATCGAGAGCTTCCTATTCAGAAAGCTCTCTTAATGATCTAATTCTGAAAAATCGAGATTTTCGTGTAAAAATAGTCTAGATTTGGCCTCATTCAGAATCAGGAAAAAATTTCAAGACTTTCAAGCAAAATTAGATCAAAATTGTCGAAATTTGCTCTTTTTTTGAGTAGGAAGCAAAATTTAATTGGAACTGAGGATTTAACATAAAATTGTTTTGAAATATTGTCCAATATCGAGATACTTAGAATTTCAAAAATCAATCAGAGTTTCAAAATACCAATTAAGCAATATCGAATCATAATAAAAACCCGAAAAAAGTCCAAGAAGATTCCCAGATTTGTTACGCTTATCTTGTACGAGCTTTTTAACGCTTCCAATTAAGAAAGCTTTATCAGAAAAATCGAGATTTTCGCTTAAAAAGAGTCTAGAATTAGACTCTTTCAGAATCAGGAATAAAGTTTAATTCAATTATTATTCTTTGAAATATTGTCTAAAACAGATTTAATATCAGAAATCAAGAAAATGACGAGACTTTCGGGAAAAATAAGGTCAAAATCGTCGAAATTTGCCGTTTTTTAGAGTTGGAAATAAAATTTAATTGGAACTAAGGAATTAACATAAAATTATTTTGAAATATTGTCTAATATTGAGATACTTAGAATTTCAAAAATCAATCTAAAATACCAATTAAGCAATATCGAATCATAATAGAATCACTCGAAAAAATCCAAAAAGGCTCCTGGACTTGTTATGCTGATCTTGAACGTTTTNTTGAAAGTTTCCAATTCAGAAAGCTTTGTCAGAAAAATGACGAGACTTTCGTGCAAAATAAGGTCAAAATTGTCGAAATTTGCCGTTTTTAGAGTTAAATACCAAATTTAATTGGAACTAAGGAATTAACATAAAATTGTTTTGAAATATTATTCAAAATTGAGATATTTAAAATTTCAAAAATTAATTCAAAATACTAATTAAGCAATATCGAGTCATAATAAAAACCCAAAAAAAGTCGAAGAAGATTCCCAGACTTGTTACGCTTATCTTATACGAGTTTTTTTTTGAAAGCTTCCAATTCAGAAAACTCTATCAGAAAAATCGAGATTTTTGTGTAAAAAGAGTCTAGAATTAGACTCTTTCAGAATCAGGAATAATGATCAATTGAATTATTATTTTTTGAAATATTGCCTAAAACAGATTTAATGTCAGAAATCAGAAAAATGACGAGACTTTCGGGCAAAATAAGGTCAAAATTGTTGAAAGCTGCCGCTTTTCAGAGTCAGGAAGAAAATTCAATTGGAACTAAGGATTTAACATACAATTGTTTTGAAATATTGTCCAATATTGAGATACTTAGAATTTCAAAAATCAATCTAAAATACCAATTAAGCAATATCGAATTATAATAGAATCCATCGAAAAAACCCAAAAAGGCTCCCAGACTAGTTACGCTGATCTTGAACGTTTTAAAAATTTCCATTTCGGAAAGCTTTGTCCGAAAAATGACGAGACTTTCGTGCAAAATAAGGTCAAAGTTGTCGAAATTTGCCGTTTTTAGAGTTAGAAACTAAATTTAGTTGGAACTAAGGAATTAACATAAAATTGTTTTGAAATATTGTCCAATTTTGAGATATTTAAAATTTCAAAAATCAATTCAAAAAACCAATTAAGCAATATCGAATTATAATAGAAGCCCGAAAAAAACGTGTTTTTATTTTCAAAATCTTCCAGAAAGTTTCATCTATGACCTAATTTTGAATTTCGTGTAAAAAGAGCTTGGAGTTGACCTTTTCCACAATCAGTTCAATTGAATTTTTTTGAAATATTGCCTAAAACAGAGTTAATACCAAAAGTCAAAAAATTACAAGACTTTCGTGCAAAATAAGGTCAAAATTGTCGAAATTGTCCCTTTTTTAGAGTTGCAAATAAAATTCAATTGGAACTAAAGAATGAACATGAAATCGTTTTGAAATATTGAGATACTTAGAATACCAGTTAAGCAATATCGAATTATAATAGAAGCCCGAAAAAAATCCGAATAGTCTCCCAGACTAGTTACACCGATCTTGAACGACTTTCGTTCGTTCATATCAATATGATTGATCGACTTTTAAACAGCTCCCCCACTGAGATTACAACGAATAATTAACAAACAGAACGATACGTACGTATACATAAATTTTTTCCTAGTTTAATTAATTTAGATTGATAAGGCCGACCGAAAATCCGTTGAGGCACAAAACTGAGTGACGGTAGCTTAATTAACACTGATCCAAGTAAGAAAGAACACGATTCAAAATAGGATTAATGAGGAATTTCAAGTGTTTGCTTCTTAATAAAACGGCGGCACCCAATTTCTATTTGCTGCACCCTTGCCCAACAACAACATTTGATGGCTACGGTTCGCAGCGTTCGTCTCTTATTTAACGCCACTTAAAGATGTCCAAATACATGTTGTTGTTGTGTTGTTTGAGAAACAAAAGGAATAAAGGGAACAACAATAAAACAATCAGTAGAGCATAAACAAAATAACATCAGATCACTATTTTAATTTAACCACAGGTTAACTATCCATCTATCATTATTATTATTATTAATTTTTTATAAATTTATAATTAAATAAATAAATAAATAAATCGATAGAAATTTAAATTAGAAAATATTTTCTTAATTATAGAAATTTTTCGATTAGAATCTTCATATACGCTTATAAATTATTGAAAATAATTAAAAAGTGACTATAATACATTTTTCGTTGTTGGAATTTTTAAATCCGCTACTCTAGGAGCCTGATCGGTAGTTTAATCAAATTTTAATATTATATAATTGCGTAATGCAGATAACACACCTTAAAATAATAATAATAATAATAAATAATAGTGATTTTTGTTAGAGTTAAATTTACAAATGATTAATAATACTCTATTCGGATACATTAACAATTGTGCAAGCACTTTTCATTAATATTTTACTAATTAATTAATTTTCAATGTAAATTCCAAGAATAACCGTTTATCGGTTATTCTTCAGCAGTCAGGACTGTAATGGTGCATCTACAGCCATAAATTTCTTTAAAAGCTTAAAAAAGTTCACATTTTCGGCTACAATTGTCCACACTGGAGCTTTTTTCAGAATTAGCAAACAAAATCTATGATTTAGCACATTCAGTAGTTTAAAATGTTGCCTAAAACTGACAAGAAAACATTCCCAGCTGTCCCTCTTCAATTTGGATATATTATTTTCCGTTGAAATCTAAGAGATATTTTTTCATCTACAGAAAAACATATCTAACAATGAAATCGGCACTTAAAGTTGTGGCTCAAGGAGGGTATTTTTCAAGTTTCACATACTTGTGTGTTTCAGGGTAAAAAATAATGTAGAAGACCGTTAGTTGCATAGTAAAGCAATAATTAAGGTAAAACCTACAGGGGTTGAAAACTAATAAATTTTTATGAATTAAAAACTATCCATCAGATTGTGA
>JACDRQ010000672.1:0-24813 GCA_013841215.1 Hycleus cichorii
GAGATATTTGCGCGCTAGTGTTGGTCGTGAATTGACAGACAGTGTTGCCACTAGTCTATAACGAATATCACCACATTGATATGATTGAAGGTGGGCGTTTTACACGATCAATTTAAACCGAATTTATCAACAATTCCCAAATGAACCAAATTAATTAAAATCAATTAACACAAAACCCACACTATATTTTTTCGATTTCTCCAAAAGAATGTATAGATAACAGTATCTAATAGGCGTAAATACATGTGTAGATTATGGCAAAATCTAAATACAGGTACGTTCTAATTATCGTCATTATTAATTATGAAATTTGGTGAATTATAGTAAAGTGGATGAGTACGGTTTCGAAAGGCCTGAAGATTTCAATTACGATTTATACGATGAATTTATGTCGAATTATTTGAAAATTCTAACGAGACGTTCGCTACGTTGGAATAAAGTCTTTAAACACGATCACGATTTGTACAAAAGGAAATCTACGGATTTATTGAAACGCTTCATCCGTAAAGGCATACCGAACGATCGCCGGATTAACGTATGGATGATCGTATCGGGTGCCGAGGATTTACGTCGAACCAATCCGAAAACCTTTGAAGATTTTAAACAGTTAGCAGTGAATAATCAAACAATAATTGATGCAATACGGGTCGATCTACCGCGTACATTTCCCGATAATATCTATTTCATCAATCATGAGAATCTACAGAAACAGTTGTTTGATATTTTGAGAGCGTTCGCTAACCAAAATCAAGAAATCGGCTATTGTCAAGGATTGAATTATATAGCCGGTCTATTGTTGTTAATAACGAAAAGCGAAGAGATTAGTTTTTGGTTGTTGAAAGCGTTAATTGATCTGATATTACCGAGATATTACACCGTAAATATGTCCGGATTACTCGTCGATTTGGAGTGTTTAAATGAATTCGTCGAGAAGAATGAACCGCTAGTCCACCGGCACATAATCAACACCATCAGTATGCCATGGGCTATGGGTACGACGAAATGGTTCGTCTGTCTGTTCATTGAAATATTACCGATCGAAACGGTGATCAGGGTGTGGGATTGTTTGTTTCACGAAGGTTCAAAGATAATATTTCGTGTTGCTATCACATTAATCCGACTGCACAAACAACAAATTCTAGACACCAAAGATTTGAGCGAATTGATTCAGTGTTTCCGTAATATGCGCAATCATCCACGTGTCATCGATTGCCATCAATTTATCGACGATTGTTTCAAATTATCGGGCCGTTTATCGAACAAAACATTGGAAAAGATGCGCAAGAAATACGAGAAAAATTAAATTAAAACTCAATAGCAGCTTCTAGTCGATTTTTCTACAAATTTACAACTCGTTTTCGGTTCTTTTCGTTTTTCTACAATTAATAAATATTCTCACAATTATCTTGAATGTTTCTCTAAATATTCTTTAGCCTCGTTAATCTTTGACGCAATATACGGTGAGCCGCCTCGATCCGGGTGATTGACTGCCATGACTTTCTTGAAAGCCTCCTTAACTTTAACTTTACTGCTACTGGGACTGATACCTGCAAAGTTTACAAGAAATTAACCACAATTACAGGATAATTGAGTTGTTTTGCCTAAAATTAAAGCAGCCTCGCGGCGATTCATTTTCGGGTCGAAACCACCTTTATAGTATTTTGAATTTGCTACCGTCTCACTGTTAAATTTCGGTAAATTCTTCAATGTTTCGTTCATTGTCTTGCTCATATTTGGTAGTTGTCGCAATATATAACGACCAGCAAATCCGACCGCAGCCAGGCCCAAGCCTGCTGCAATTATACCGCCAGACTATAAACATAAAAATAGTTAATCTTTAAATGTTAACAAATCAAATGATACGTACCATTTTTTGAAATTTAATAAAACTGAAAAAAATTACAAAAACAACTTAACCTCAAAATGACTTTCTAGAGTTTCTAGTACTATTATAAATTATAAATAAAACATATTGGTAGACCTGCTATTTTATCTCTATCTAACTTGTTAAAAATTCACTATTGCTCTCTCTCTCGTATTTATGAAGGCTTGCGCATTATTTCTTTCACTATGCCAAATTTATCAAAATTTAAGCAAATCTACTGTTATTCCCTTTATTTTCAACTTTACATCAATTTTTATAGAAATTTAATTATAAAAAACAATTATTTGAGATAATTTTACGAAGAAACACACTTATTTAACATTGAAAGCTTTTACGTTAGTATTTTTTAAATTTAATCTCGCCTGTTGTTGTCAATATTGTAAATGTGGCAACATTGTTATCATTTGTATCTAAATGCAGCTCTAACCTAATTTGGTGACGTTGACAGTGTCATCTGTCAAATTTGACAATTCAACCAGATTAATTTACCTGTTTATTTATTTTACGTAAATTTCGTTATAATTAAATCTAAAAAGACTAGTAGAACGCCTTTATTTGTATAGTTAGTCCCTAAAAACACATCGTAGATCTGATGATGATAATTTAAGCCTGTAATACAGCTGACAAGGTGCAATCTGTAATCATGTTTGCTTCATTAAAGAACAAGATTAAAGAAGAAACTGGTAGTGATTTATCGAAATTAACATCAAAAATTACATCGTCAACAGTCCAACGTATCGATTCGTTACGAGGTCGATCGCATCAAGGCTCTTCATCCAGTATCAATTCGATCGTATCGGAACGCGATGATACCAGCTATGATAATGAAGAGTTTCGTAAACGTTTACAGAAAATCGAAGCAGATTACAACAAGAAACTCGAACAGAAAGATGGTGAATATCGCAATATAATTTCAGAGAAAGATAAGCATTTACAACAGTTAGAAAAAGAAAAAGATGATGCTTTGAAAATGGTGAAAGACTTGAAGACTACTTTGAAGAATACCGAAGGTAATGGTATGAAGATTACAATAAATTTTGAGTAATTTTGGAGATTTTGTAGAATCTAAACAGAAAATTGTCGAACATCAATTGAGTTTAGATCAAATCGAGAGTTTACAAACGCAAGAAATATTAAAAATTAAAAATCTGGTTTTAACACGTGAGACGGAATTGTCGGAGAAAACGGCAGCTTTAAAAGAGGCTACAGCACAGTTGGATAAACTGAGATTAGAAGTCTCTAGATTGAGACAACAAGAGGAGCATTTAAGCGATGTCCAGGTAATTTTAGTGTTTTATGTTGCACAAACGTAGAATTTGTATCGGTGTCTTTTTGAGGGGGTCAGTAAGTTAACACACGTATTGATTGAATGTTATGCGTTTCTTTTAATTTTATTTTTTATTTTTTTTGAAAAAATTAAGGGAATATCACACGTATTCTGTTAGTTAATGTCGAGTGTGCTTCAGCGTCACAGGTATGTGCTTTTTGCTTTATAGTTTCATTTATTAATTTTAGAAGCTTTTCTGAAAGACTAACATTTTAGGACGATTTGGAATCTTTACGGCACTCTTCAGCTAGAGATTTAGCATCGTTGGCCGCCCAATTAGCGAAAAGCGAAGAAGAACGCCGCCATTTATCCGATTTAGTTGTCGTTTTAAGACAACGTTTATCGAATGAGACTTCGGATGATGAACATTTCAAAACCGAACGGAAATTATTAGAACAACGTTTAGAAGAGGCGCATCTGCATCTAGCCGATATAAAAACCTCATGGAGCGATAAAATAGCATCATTAGAGACGCAGGTTAATTCACGATTTTTTCGCCAAATTAAATTATTGAGAATTCTACCAATTTAAAGGTCGGTCGTTTAAGTCGGCAAGCAGCTGAAGAGAGTGCTGAACGCCGTCGGGCTGTACAAGAGAAGGAGGCGGTTGTTGAAAAGATGCGCCAATTAGAGGCCGAATTAGAATGTCGACAATTAGAATTAGTCAATAAAGAAACGAAAATTAAACGCTTAACCACCGATATTGAAGAATTGACGAACGAAATTAGAGCATTACGGGCGGAAACTGAAGAGGAAGTGGCGTTCTTACGGACGAAACTTGTGAGTGACGGCGGTGGCGGTAGCGATTTTTAAGTTTGAGCACATTGGAGATTTTATTTCTCAAGTTTTCTAGAAATTCCACTTTTTGTTATTTTATTTCGGGGCAAATAAATGTATTTTTTTTAATTTTGTTTTGTTCTCTACTTTATTCCTTAGTTTATTGTATTATCAATTGTAATATTCGTTTCTAAATACCGATTGTATGATTTCAGGACGAATCGGCCACTGAAATTAAAACCGTTCGCAAGAATTTAGACAATACTGAAACCGAATTGAATAAAACCGAAAATGAACGAGTCAAATTGAAGGAATCGTACGATTTAGAACAAGAATCGAATAAATCGCTGCGTCAATTAGTCAATAAATTAGAAAAAGAGTTGAATGAGGAGCGGAATAATTCGTTGAACGTTCAAAAAACTTTATCCAGGTTTGTTTCGATTAATTCAATTTGATCGTTGATGATTTTACAATTTCAGGGTGACAGCGGAGAAGAATACGGCCTTATTGCGTAACGCTGAAATTTCACAACAAATGGAACTGGTGAAGCAGGAGAAACGCCGCCAAGAAAACGAAATGACTGAATTGATCAACAAATTGAACCATGTGGAGGATGAGAATAATAAATTTAAAGAGATGAAGACTGTTGAACAACGTTTACGTAACACGATAGCGGAATTAGAGGAGCAAATTTCGGATAAAAATAAGGTATCGTTGCTAAGATTTAGTTCTGTTTCTGCGTTTTTAAACGGATTATTGTACTTATGAATTAATTTTATTGGTCGTTGGTCCGTAACATCTCTCTTGATGAACTATTTTAATTAAATTGTGATTTTTACAGAATATAAAAACGTTGCAATTGCGCTTAGCCGACATGAAAAAGACTCTACAACAGGAACTGCGAACTAGTCCGGCGATAAATCAATTCAACCATCACAATGAATTTACTGATAACACAATAGCCATTCTACAACCTAGTCAGATATCGACGCGTAATTACCAACAATCGCGCCGTTATAGTGATAACAATAACGCCCCTGTGGGCGATGATGACGTGAATTTTAAATATTTGAAGCATGTAGTGATAAAATTCTTAACGTGTCGGGAATACGAGGCGCAACACCTAATCAAAGCCATATCGACGGTGTTGAAATTCACCGCGGACGAGGAGCGGCTGGTCATCGAGACGTTCGAATGGAAACGATCGTGGTTTGGTAGCAAGCCGAAATTGTCGCCGATCAGTACAACAGCAATGTTGGTGCCAAAAACGCGATCGTCTTCCACGTCGCACAGTTGATGGTCGAGATAGTCTCCTAGAAAGCATTCCTTTATAATCACTTGTCAGTATTTGTTATCATTGTATTTATTGTTTGCTATTTGATTAATTGATATAAATGAATTAAGACTATGTGTTAGAAAATCTTTTATTCTCATTTACGAATTACTTTCAAATAGAATTCAGTCACAGGCTGATTGTTGTATTATAAATATATCAATATTTTATTAACTTCTATGTCAAAACTAGTTCACTATTTACAAAGTAAAATTATGACAATATACAGAACAATAGTAGTTATTTAGGACAGAGCAGTGACAAAATTGCTAGAGTTACAACAAATTAACAAAAAAAATTAGATGAATATAATAAATAACAAATCACTTTGCTTCTTAATAATAAATGGACTATTAATAAATTGTATTACGTAAACAGAAGTTTATAAAACGAAATAAACGGGTGGACCATTTCGACGAGAGCTAAAATTGTAAGTACACGATTCGACCTCAGAAATTACACCACAATAAAACAATTTGGTTCCTCTCTAATTGCGAGATTCCTTCAAATAAAAATACAAACAAACAAAAACAATCTTAAAAAAATCAGATTTTGTACAAAATAGAGCGCTAAATACTACCGAAATATCTAGGATCGAACAGAAGATTGGGCTTCCGTTCTGCCAATTTTACAAATTATAGAATTAATCAATTTCGTAACATGATATACATTTGGTTTTTTCGCCCTCTCTCTATAAATATTGTATATACGAAAAATATTTGTCATTTATAATTAAATACAAGCAGTAACACGGTAACTGTCTGAATCACTTCCGCCATCAATTAGAAATTATACAATTTAATAAAATTCTTACGAACGATCACTGTTCATCATTTATCCGTATCGGATAAATGCGATGTTGTATAATCTAACATGAATGTTTTTTTCTGTGTAATCTCTTCGATGTTCTGGCCGGTACAATCCTGTCCGAAATGTCCCATGGCACCACAATTATAACAATTCGGATTCCTTGCCTGAAATTGAGGACTCGAATAGATAATCGACATGTACGGCTGTATTGTATAAGTTGGAAATGAATTGTCGTTTGTTTGATAAGTTGGAAAATGTGTTGTGAATGGTGGCCGATACGATTGATTCGTATATGGTGTGAACATTGTTCGTGATGGAATTGCTGTGAATGGTGTTGGATAAGTTGTGTAAGGCACATTATTGAATGTTGGTGGTAATGGTGGTGATGATGTTGTCGTATCACCAGCTAATGGTAGACCAGGCGGGCCATTTGCACCACTATACGATGGCGGTGGTTGTTGTTGATGATTTGATAACGATGGTGGTGGCGGTGGTGGTAAACCATTAACACGGACTTTATCGTTTATTGTTGTTGTTGTTGTTGTGGTTGTACCGCGCGTTACAATTGGATTAATACAACTCGTTGTTGGTAATGGTGTATCAGGTGGTGTCCGATTCAAACTGCTACTACTTGATGAATTCGAGCGCTGTAATGGACAATTATCTATTGAAGAATTATCGTTGATGTTTAATGATTGTAATTGTTGTTCTAATAGAAATGGTCGTGCTATTTGTGGTGGACCTTTTGTTGTTATATTACCACTATTCCCATTATTCGCTAAACCAAATCGTATACCATTCATCTGTTTTGCTGTTTCTTTTGTTGGTAGAGCTAATGATGGCCATGGATTCTCCATTAAAACACGTTCATCTACCATTGAATTCAACTACAACAAAAAATTATTAATTATTATAAAGTTTGAACCGAAAGTCTGGCATAATGCTAATAACTAAGTAATTAAAAAATTAAAACACCAGTCTTAGGGTATTTCGAAATTTTGATAATAAAGTTAGCATTATGCGATACTCTTGGTTCACACTATATACAAGTGAGCCAAGAGGTTGGCTTATTAAAAGTATAAAAGTTTCTGAAATTTGGTAAACACCTGAACTACCCCTAGAAAATTATTTCGTTTTCCTATCAAAAAGAATTTGTCTATCAATATTTCCGATATGAATTTATTAGTCAAATACTACAATACTTAAAACCACGTTTTGTCCCCTTTAATTTCACGATAACACTCCATTAAAATAAGAAAATGGAATGCTCTCCCTCATATACCGGGGGTTGGAGCAACGAAAATTCCTAGAAATACTTCAATTGCCATCGGTTAGAACTTCCAATAGGCGAACCTCTTGGCGACTGTAGATTAAGAAAAAAATTAGAAAACAAAACATCAACACAACTAACATCATCATCTAATTTAACACTATCGGGTGGAAATATAAACGAAAAACTTCCTGTATTCGTCAATGCCGCTGGATCTACCGGCAATTGGGGCGCCAATGGTATTGTTTCAATCAATGGAGGTGGTGCTGGTATTGTAGTTTGTCTCAATATATTCCGATGTGGTGAACCGCTCCGACTATGGATCGGTGATGATGTCGATTGATTAACCATTGTTGATGGTTGTGGAAATGGTGGTACCTGATATAATAATAGAAATGAGACTATATTGAAATAATTTCCACGAATCGGTTACATCAGGGGCGCCACATGTGAATCCCGGCCGATTCCATGGGATGAAATCTTGTGATTGTGGCGGTGGAATATGGGGTATTCCAGGCGGCTGTTGGTGGATTGCTGTGTCGTCTAAATGGGTGGCAATCGGCGGCGGTGGTGGTGGTGGTAGTGTTGGTTTTGTTGCAATGGGCGGAACTTCAGGTATCGTCTAAATCAAATATAATTATTGAAATTTTCGATTTGGTTTCGATTTAAAATTGTTGTTTCGATGAATTTGTCTTCTTACCATTGTTTTAATTGTGGGATATCCGAAACCGGGTGGATAACCGTACAGACTAGGTTTTGGCGAGATACGATTCCTATTCTCCCTAATATCAAGTAAATGTGTTAAAATTTTACCGAAAAATAGTTTCTGTTCGAATGTGAACGCCGGATGGTGTAATGCCATAACAAACAATAATAGAAATTCATTTAGTAAATTTTCATCTTTAACATTGCCTTTTACAATATAGTCTTCAATCCATTCTGTCCTTAATAAATTTTTATACAGCCAATTAGCAACACTATAGTTCCTTGATGATAACAACGATAAATAGATAAGCACCCTATGTCTAACACTATCCTCTAATAGGCCCTGATTTAAGCTTGCATCTTTTGTTAATTTATCCATTTCGTTGGCGTTAATTGTTGGGCCACGTAATTCCTGATACGTATGTTTACCAATCTCTTCAATACAACTACCGATAAAACGAAGCTCGAATGGAAGACACATGTTTAATAGTTCATACATAACATCGATACGTTTATAACTTTCCAAGTCTTTAAACCATAATAATACATCCTCTTTGCACACCATCTCCAGAACACATTGACCCGTTCACCGAATGCACACCTGCATCGAAACTGACATTAATTCACCGACTAGAATCAGTTAAAAGGTATTTGTTGATTATAATGTCGTTAAAACAAACGAATCTCGACTTTGGTACGATTGACTTACACCTGAAGCATCCAAAATCATAGCCAAGCGTCAGCTGGGGTGCTCCAGTTGCCCCGAAGACGGCACCAGTCTGTCCGCCAATGGATTCCTAGACAATACGCCAATCCAACGCTCTCTCTACAGACAGATCGGAATCGAATTTGAGTTGGCCCACAATTATTACAACAAGCCAAATTGGCGATTTTTTCTAATTTATACCTGTATATATCCGTGTATATGTGTATGTGTGTAGCAAACAGGTTGAAAACAGATATGGATGACAGTACAGAAATATCGTTTAATTTATAAACACACACGAATGCATACGCACTATAAACACTCACTGTTTCTTTGTAAAATTCCGATTTGAATCGATAGAAAACCCGTTCCGTTAACAATTCATAGATCTCAATGAAAACTGATCCATTTTCCTTTCATGATCTAAGCAAGGAACCACACACGATTATGTATATTTGTGTGTGTGTGTGTGTACGATATACTAAAACAGATGCGTACAACAAAGATAGATATATCCCACCATTTTAGATCAATTGCATGAATCGGATAGGGACAGATAGAGCCATTAATTAAAAACAGATAATTCTGCATTTATTAATCAAAAGGAAACACAAAAAACATTTTAATTTAAAAGACAAAGATTTATTCGAATATCAATAAAATTATGACAAGGATATCGATAAAGTACTAGTTGTAGCCCCCGATCTTGACGGAAACGTCAAAAATGGCGCCCAATTCAAAAATACTCGATTTTTAATAAAATTATTTATTACGACAAAACAATAGTTTTATTAGTATAGATTTGATATAATTATGGGAAACCGTCATCGTCCTCTTCGGCCATCTCTTTAGCCAATTCTAGATCTTGTTGTTCGCGTTCGCGGCGCTCTTCAGCCGATTCCAATTCTTTCCCGTAGGCCTTCGGCGGATACCTCATCGCTTTTACACTCTGATTATGCAGATCCAAACAGAACGAAATACGCTGATGGAACGCCATTTGTGGTTCTTTCGTACAGTAGATATCCATGCTCTCTTTACTGCGCATATAGCCACCTTCTGGGTCCAGAGTGGCTTCAATGACACCGTCTCGAATTGCTTTAGCCACGATAAATTCCGCATCTTCAGCCGAATCTAGGCCCAATTTCTTTGCAATATCCTGTGGTGATATTCGCGAATACGATAAGCCAATCGCTCGAATTGCCGTCTTGATGACGTTATGCCGTAAACGGAGAATTAAAGTGAACGTGTGGTCTTGTCGGAATTGCGGTCCGAAATTCTCCAAAACGTTGCCGAATCGGTGGAGATTTCCCATACGTACGGCTTGTGTTAGTTGGAAATACGGTGCTAAAGAATGGCGCATACTAGCCTGTCGGAAAATCTGACGTTCCGGTATATCGCCCAGGAGTAGTTCGACAACGACGAGTAGTTTTTGAACGGTTTGCCGGAAACCTACAGCAGTATTTTGTGGTGCTTTTCTCATCGCTTGTACTAGATGTTTATGGGCGATACTGTATTCCAAACGGGCGGCTTTAATACGGCCGAGATAATACAAGAAGCGTGCCCATTCGTTATTACTGGCCGTCTCGGGGAATACGCATTTACTGACCAATTTATCGGACTGATCGTACAGTGAATAGTGCAGGTAATTTCTTAATAGACAATTAATTAATACAGCTTGGCCTTCGAAGTCGTTACGTAAAGTGGCAGTACGCAGACGAGCATGCAAGAATCCCCGAATCGAATCTAAATTATTGGTTAATTCAGCTATTCTAGAGTGATAAAATAAACACTTTGCAGTAATCAAATCTAAACTACGCCGATTCTGGCTGGTAATTTTCGCCATCAAAGCCTGCGAACAACGCACACCCTCCTCTAATTTGTTCTTATCAATCAAATGTATTAAAATCAACAAATGGATATAAGCATCGACTTCAGGTATCGGCGATTTGGTCGCGGACCGCGACCGAACTGTCGTCGGCGCCGGTGGTGTCGCCGTCGTTGACCCACTTGTGGGCGCACTTGTTGTCTCCAATTCGACCAACGGCGCCTCTTCCAGATACTCGAGGAGCGCCTCCCGCTCAGCCACCGGATAGATTTGAATTGTTAAGCTGCGTAAGACGCCCCAATTCAATTTTCGGCGAGTATTCGGCAAACAGCGAAGTACGCGCGAAATGAAACGGTTTTCTTTATTGATGACGGCCTTTTCGATTTGACGGGCCTGTTCGCGTATCTCCAATAAATTCTGCGAATCTGTGCTGCGTTTAACATCGCCGCCCTCCACACCTGGCGGACTATCGGCGTTCTTCATCTCCACATCACCAACCTCTTGAGCCATTTTAATTCAACTACAAAATTAATTGATCAACATTAAACTTAATTACGATTCTAATTTAATTAACGGAATTACTTTGTTACACGAAATTGAATTTACACTTGAACTTTTGTTCAACACAAACAAAATTATTGCAGAAATGTGAATGTCAGGCTGTCAAAATTAACTGCTTTGTAACGCTGTCAAAATCCTGTCAAATTAGCGCCATCTAGCACAATCAATCTAAACTAGACAAACTACTGCACATCCCAGTAAAATCGCCCCATTCACGCAATTGAACCTTAGTTCTAAATCTATTGATCTATTTGAATAAAATTGAAAGATTACAATGATTTAGTGATTAAAAAAATGAATACATCAAATTAACATTAATTGAATATGTATATACGATTAAATTTCAACCAATCACATTATTTTTTCTCAACTTTCTCATCGTCTTCATCGCCTTCTTCCGACTTCTTTTTGGCGTCGGGCACCCATAAACCAGAATCAACACAACGTTTCATATGATATTTAGCTTCTTCTTCATCCATTTTACTGATTGTATCTTGTAACATTTGTACATCTTGTGTTTCGAAACATTTCCGTAAATCCTCGGGTAGACTTTCTAGAATTTCGAGTGGATCTAAACCGCCGGGACCGAGACGCTTTTGACGCTCCTCCTCTTCAGCTTCCTGAATTGATCAATAAAAATCAATATTTTGAAATTTCTAGTTTTGAAAATATACCTTGAGAGCTTCTTCGATTTTCTCAGCTGCTCGTTTCCTGATGCGTTCTTTAAATTGTTGCAATTCGTCATCGAATGATTGTTTGTACACCGGTTCAGCGACTTGAATCTTTGAGAAAAATGCATCTACACATCCTCTAGGATCGTAATCTAGTTGTTTTGCCAATTCTAAAATGTATTGCATACAAATAGTCTGGTGGGCGACGTGTTCCATTAAATCGTGTTTCTATAATCGATTAATTAGAGTTTCTTAAATACAATAAAAGTAAAACTTACGCCTTCCATTTCAAGATTAATGCACCAAATTACTAAGTAATTGGCTGTATTATCGCAAACTAGATGATTGTGTTCTTTTAAAAAATTTTTAGAATCATCGTAACGTCTCAACATTCCGAAATGTTTCAAATCTTTCTCATTCTCCTTGATAAATTTCTTCATTCTAGCCTCTTTCTCTTCTTCCGTTAGATTCTCGTCTTTCGGTCTTGCTGCTTTCTTATTAATGACAGTTTTAGCAAAACCTGGTTGACTGATTGTATCAACATTCCATGGTGCTAACTATTTTTTAACTCATTAAACATTTACAATAAAATCGAATTCTAAAACAAACCTTCTCTTTCTTCTTAAATTCGGCTTCTTTCTTCTCAATTGCAGCGACTTCTTTCTCCAATTTTGCAATTTGCTTTTTCATTTCATCCAAATTTAGAGATTGTCCATCGGTTTGTTTTAATTTCTCTCTGGCATCGTTCAATTTCTTCTGAGTCGCAGTTTTCAATTTTTGTATTTCGTCACCTTCACGTTTCATCTCTTCCATACGTTCCAAACGGGCCTGGTGTCTCCATCGGAACAGCGATGGCGTATCGATATTTGGGTGAGTCTCATCCTCATCATCGGAAATCTAAAATTGAATTAAGAACTAACCTCAATTTTTCCGTTCATTGAAAACATGCACATTACCTCAATATTTTTCCATTTACTGTAATCAACCATGGTAATTCATATAAACTACGGGATTTTCTTTGTGTTTGTTGAATTTTACAATTTTCTAAAAGCTTTTCCGGAAACGAAAATTTTGAACGTCTGTCAGATTTTTCACCATTTACAACCGTTGTGTCTAAAGCCACAATTGCTTCTAGAATACCGCAGAAATCAACAAGACAAACAAACTAAAAGAAGCGCCAAATTGCTATATCATAAAATAGAGCTTAAAAGTTGTAAAACCAATTAAGTAATTTTTACATCACAATTAACTGAGTAATATAAATTTTTAGTCAAGTTCACATGCTTTTGTAATATTTCTCAATAATTGTAGTGACGTCACATCGTTGTAAACATAAAAGCGAATCGAGCCAACCTCATTATACAACGTTTGAAAAACAATTGTGTCTAAAGTGACAGTTAAAAGTGGCGCTAATTTTAAAACCCAATTTTCCGTTATTTATTTATAAATTATCTAATAATAGATACAAAATGTTTTATGGAATGGTAATTTTCGCTCCACTATTTCTTCATTGTGTTTTCTGCGGAAATCCCACAAGAAATGATCGATTAAAATCGAATTGATTTGCTTCTCGTCGTTCAATTTCTTTCCCACATAGTCACGAATTAATTCAACAGCATGGATGGAACAACCACGGATTTCAACCTCGTCTTCATCGCCATTCTTTAAAATTTGATTATTTTGTAATTTTCTCAATAATTCCCCACTGTATTCGAAGATATCAAAGTACAATAAACTCTGTGGAACTCGATAATCGGCAAACATTGTAATCTCGTCGATATCATTGAAATAACCAATGTCTTGATTTCGGAAACATGCCCAAATATCACCGATTAGAATCTGGGCACGTTTATAAATACCAACTTTGTGGCCTTTATAAACAGCCTCATCTCTGTAACATGCAAAATTATCGATAATTATTTGTAATAATTGTCGAGCACTATGATTGGCTAGTTTAATACAATTTACAAAAGTGCCATCGAATTTCTCTAGAAGTACATTGCCGACTTCATGCAAATTATCCACTCGTTCTTTCAACAAAGGGCAAGGAACATTGTTATCGCCGCGTAGAATTTTCGCCAATTCTTTCTCAGAGATTTGGGCGTAAAATTTCGGATTTAAAACATCCACATTCTCCTACAATTTTAAACAAATTACTTCCAAATTTCGCATTTGAGTCTCTTCTACTTTTCTAGCCCGATTAACCGCTGCACAAAGAGCATAATAACCGGTATAACCGTCCACAACCCATCCGGGTTCGTTCTGCATATGCCAAAAACAAAAATTCAACGTATCCGTAACGAATAGCCAGTCGACCGCTTGAGGATCCTCACGAGTCGGATGAACCTCTGTTTGGCTGAAATTACTCGTCGATAAGCGGCCACTCTCGATCTCTTCAACAATCTAAAACGAATCAGTGATAGAAAATCAACATTGAGGTTAGTTGTGTTGATCTTACAATATCGCCCAATTTTCCGATATTATTCTCGTTGATTTTCACATTAGTGCTCAATGAAGCTATTAATTCACCTGATTCTTTCGGTGGGAGCGTCATTTTTGGAAAATTTTCCCAAATTTTTCAAAATTTTATTCGTAAAGTTGGCAAGACGAATTTCCACTTGTCATAACCTGCACCGTTGCCATGTCTATATAAATGCGAAGAAAATTAAAAATTTCAACTATATTTTTTGAAATTATATTTATATTTGTATAATGTTGTTGATTTGAGGTGTTTATTTTATTGTTTTTAAAATTGTTGTAAATAAGAATTCTATTTATAATAAATAATGTTGAGATACTTGACAACTGTGGTATTTAGCGCGAAGTTAGCGTCCTCTTCTAGAAGCTAGTTGAATTATTCGAATTCCATAGAAGTAATAAAGATAAATTATTGATTATTTGTAGGGAAATATTAAATTGTAGAATTGTAGACTTATCTATTACCAATTATCCGTTATTTCTGTTGAAATCGGTAATATTATGTGGAATGCATACTAGAAATAGTATTTAAAATCAATACTTTAAGAGCGATCGATTTTTGTTATGTCATTGGATAACCTAGAATAGATTGATACGTCAACAATTGACAGGCTTTCTTACGTGTCCCGAAACCGGGAGTTTTTAATCATATTGAAGCTAAAATTATTGATAACCAACAAGAAAAATGCCATCAAAAGATACTAAAGATAAAGAGGAAGAGGTATTTTTAATTAAATTTGTATAATTATAGTAACTCTTTATTACTGAAATTTCGATGGAATTTTAGTCTGTTAAAATCAACAAATGGGACGGTTCGGCAGCTAAAAATGCCCTCGATGATGCTGTAAAGGAGGTAAAATCAACCAGAGATAATTTTCGAATAAATCCTTTAAAAAAAATTATGTATTGTAGGTGTTGACGAAAAAGTTTGGTTATGTTGAGAATTATGCATTGATCGATGGACGTCTATCGATTTGCAGTATCGCCGTTGGTGTTGCAATGTTTGCGTTATTATGGGATTATCTCTATCCATTCCCGCAATCAAAGTATTTAAATCGAAAAATATAGAAAACAATAATACGATTTTATTGAATTTTCCAGGCCTGTTCTCATTTTTTGCGTCACCACATACTTTGTAATGATGGGCATATTAACACTGTATACGACTTATAAAGAAAAAGGCATATTTGCTGTCTGTGTACAGAAAGATGGCCAACGTAAAGACAGCATATGGGAAGCCAGTTCCTATTTGAAAAAGTAATTAAATTTCTCTATTATAACCGCAAAAAGCCGATAATAATTGCATATTTATAGGTACGATGATAAATACAATTTATATTTGGCCTTCAAAGATAATAAAACAGGTGCACGACGTGAAGCCAGTATAAAAAAAAGTCTAGCGAATTATATCGATGTTGATGGTAAAGTTTGCAAAGATCTTGTTGAAAATGAAGTAACAAAATTGCACAATTCATTGTTAACGGAACGTAAAGAGAAATAACGGGGCTGTATTTATGTACGTAATTACTAGCATTTATTAATAATTCCATCGATTTTTTTATAAACAAATTTTTGCTCCACTACAGTCCGATTTGAATTGATTTTAATGATTATAATTGAATTGGGGAAATTATTTTCAGATTAAATTTGTTTTATTATCATTACTTTCAAATTACCTTCCATAAATCACCTGTACCTTCTATGGATTTATAATGGATAGAATTCGTTCATTAAATCCAGAAAAATCGTTGTAATAACGATGATAATAATAAAGTTAAGAACGCTCTATCAGTGGTGCGTATATCAAGATAGGATCTATGTAGAATTGAAGGAGGCATTGCTCCTTACCGACCAACAGAGCATATCTCCTTTGACTACCTCATTACACGTGACAATTGCACACACACATGCACAATTTGATTTCCGTAATTCGTATTATTTTTTGATTGAAATTTTAAAGCTTACGATCTAAAAGACGAAAACGCCTGCATTAAAGCCTTTTAAATACCCAATTGTTGGTATAGAAAATATACAAGAATAGGGGTGTTGCGCTTGGTAGGCCAAGGGTAACAATTAGAGACTTCAAGAAGCACCTGTCGTGTGTTGGCAACAATAGAATTGGAGAAATAATTACAATTCTTGGAAATTCAATGAAAGATTACATAAATTAGATTGTTTTCTAATAACGAAACGTATAGAGAAAAAAAATAGAGCATAGTTAGCGGTTTTATTATTTTTGTTTAAACAAATATTGCTACATCTTTCGATAATTATTGTTTGTGTTTCTTAATAATTTCAACGTTTGTTAATTGTTGGTTCGTATTGATGGAACTCTGGGTCCTTTTTCTCTAGTGATTGTGGTGTTGGTAAAGGCTAATGAACTTTTCAAATATTAACCGAAAAAATGAAACAACAACATAAAAATGTGTGGTTTTAGTTCCGCTACAAGGCCCCGTTTAATCGTTTCAGGATCGTATTCAATTAGTGTTGCATACAAGTACTAGATTTCTAATTAGTACGAAATAAGACGTGAAGACATGAAATTAAAGTTTCCTTGTTGTTTTTCTAGTCCTTTTGTCGTTTGAAGAAAACGACAAATTATCATGGGCAATTTGGTGTTGGTACAGTTATACGTTTCTATTCCATTCCCATGCTCTGTTAGTTGCAATAGACTTTTTGTCATTAAAAAAGAAATAACGAAAAAATAGAAACAGGAAGAGAATTTGCATTGAATGATTCTCTTGTTCTTCTTCTCATTGTAATTAACGTTGTTATTTCTTGTCGGTGTGTAATCATCGAAACTTTCGGCAAAACAATTCCAGAAAAACGAAAGAATTTAGATTTTGAAATCATCCGATTTGCTCCGTTTGTTCGTCAACACGAAAAAATCCATTGGACAATGTAATGTTGGTATTGTGTCATTACGTGACCATAGAAAAAACGAAATTTGTCCTACAATGACTTCCCGGTGATTGAAAAAATGACGCCATCTTCAAGATAGCAGAACCGAACATTGATTAAGTCGCCCCCGTATAATTTTTTCAATATATGTAGGCTAATTATAATTGTGGGTAAAGTGAAAGATTACCGAATAGCATGACCAAATTAAGAAGAATCTAATTAGTAATTATAGGCGAATTCGTTGGGTAATTATTATAAAATAGTGTAGAAATACGTCGAGGCGAGCCACAATTAAACAAAGATTTGTCAAAAATTGTTGCAAAAACGCACAGAAATCTCCTATTGTCTCATCGAAAAAAGCGATGAGAACGGAAATATGAAGCTAAACAATCAAATTTTACGGTTATAATGAGATTGGAATAGCTATTGAAAAAAACATGAACATAGAAAACAGAACCGGAACGAAGATTTCAAAATTGTAATCGATCTATATTTATTGATTTACCGTTTTATTCGACGATTATTACAATAGTATCAATAAGAAAATAATAGGAGTAGTTGCAATAAATCATAGTATAGTTGGTCGATTCCAATTCGGCCGGCTTATCACCGAATACTCGCTGGTATCAGTCAAGTGTAAATCGACCGATTATGTAAATATATCGATTATATTTTGGATTTTTATGAAATTGTGCTGGCGCAACAATGGGTAAATAGTAGAAGAGAAAAAACGTTAGAATTATTGAACCAGATCAATTTTTCGCTCCTCTATTGTGGTCAATTTCCGATTTTTTCTCTCGATAATTTCAAACAACAATGGAGATTTATTTCACACAGATTCCTGGTGAACATCTCCACAATTGGTTTATGTGTAGGCCAGTTTTATTGAATTTACAAAATCATTTTTACGGTTAGTGTAGAAATTGATTTATTAGAATTGATAAACGATTGCCTATTTAATTCCAGTATCAGTCATTTTTGTGATAATGATTATTATTTAAAATTTTCTGTTCCCAGGAGAATAATACAGTTTCATTTATACGCGTAATAATACGAATGTAGTTGTAACAATAAAAATAAACCTGTTTTTTTGTGTTGTTCATTTATATACAGGTACGTGTAATAATTATAATGAATTTTAAAATAAACGGCGACTATTTCTTGTCGACAGTACTTAATTTTATTGCTAATAACAGATTAATTAAGTACGGATATAATTACATTTCAATTACTTTATACATAAATAATATTTGTAATTAGTTGGATCTTAATTAGAAGCATTAACGAGGCATTCGAATCTAAATAGCGACTATTACGTCTCTGATTGGAGTTGAACTAGTCGAATTGGTGATTTTATTGTTGCTTATTCGCAGTCAGGTCGGCCGAATCGCGCTCGTTCGACTGTACATTTCCCAAAGTGTTCATTAAAGTGTGTTAAAGTTACATGAATCGATTGAATTTTTGTAATTCTTGAATGGTTGTGTATTGTTTACGTTCCGTTGAATCAAACATGTACAACAAGAAAAAAAATTGGACAATTTCGTCCTGAGCTGGCAATTAAGCGTTATTCATGGTTGTTGATGTTATTACTAGATCGTGAAGAATCAACCAACTTGTTGGGCAATACCCTTCTATGAGTTTTTCCGCATTTCTAATTCCTCGAATTAGAGAATCCATGGTGGATAATTGTCGTGTAATATCACCCTCAACCACCATCAATTCGATAGTAATTGTAGTGAGTTCCGAACGAGTTGTCGCAAACTACCAACAGCGACTAATAAACATTACAACTCGCATAGAAAATACAACAAACCCAGCGAATGATGACTAATAACCCATCAGTGTCATGGTATACGGACTAGTGGAGTTACAGGTGCAATGGCCTCATCACCGGTGAGGGGCAGGGGCAACTTACCTGTCGCTCGCACACTGGCCACAACACTCAGTGTGAGTCAATCCGCGATTGTGTTTAGACTTGTGCTTGATTTCAAGTCCTTCGTTTTTTTCTCATCATCTCATTTCTAATGTTATTTAATAAAATGTTAGAGTTGTTTATTATTTGGCCAACATCGGCCTGCGAATGGCACTGGAAGAATTCACGGGATCTATCTGAAACCCGTGGACTTTGAGTGCCATCCTCGGCGCCTTTGTTCAAACACGAAAATCTTCTAAATTAACCCACAATGTGACCGTGTGTGCTATTTTAGAAAAAAATAAAGGTAAATGCAAATCATTATCTGACGTCAGTTTATAGTTCAAGTGAAGTGTTGTGTTGTATAGAAACATCTGTAAAACGTAACTCAAACCATGATGGTCTTGGTGTTATTATTATGGTTATTACTGTTCTTCTACGGAAACTCTTTATCTTCTGGTTGATTTAACAATAACAAGAAGAGCGTCAGGTGTATAGTAGAGAGTTCTTCTTCTGGTACTTCATCTTCTCAGTTGCTGGCATTCCTGCCGTGCCATTAAAAAGTTAACGGAACTGAAACAGGTACTACAATTGCCAACAACACATGAAGACTTGCACAATTCATCTTACTAATCGTTTAAAATGCAGGACAATTCCTGTGTAGGTGAGCGTGTATCCTTTCTAAACAAATTTAATTGTTTAATAATTACAGCCGAAAATTTGTTATTCGTATTTGTACAGGAATAAACCAAATCACATTTCCTTTCATTAAAACAGGACATTACGTAATAACGACACGATCGAAATTATATATCATTACAGGTATTTTTTTCTAATTTCAAACAACAACAGAATTATAAAGAAGAAAAACTATTTTCCAACTGCAATCCGATTATTCTATGGAAATAAACCGTAATTAACGATGTTTAAACACGGAATTAATCAACAATTCTGCAGAAAATCATGGTATTTTTCAAAACAATTCACATACGAAATGTGTATGGGAACGATTCCCATGCATTTCAATGGAATTTCCATTCTTCCCTCGAGTTTCGTGCCCCATCCAACTTCCTGTTGTCGTTTCTAATTAGCAGTCTAATTAAAAAAAATCAACGTAAATCCGTCTAAACGTTCTACTAGTGTTGGTGGTTCCATTGTAAAATGCCCCGACAATGGCAAGATGTAGCCGTTCCGCTTCAGTCGACGAACAGCGTCCGGGAAACGCGCTCAAAGTTGTCAGTCCGTAACATGCGGCGACGTCTCCCTCTTCACCCGGTTGTTTGACTACAATTCTCCAAAATGCCGTCTCCACGACTGTTGTTGTTGAAGACGTGGTTCGGTTCCGCTCTGGCGCTTTCCACCAGCCCGCATTATCCCGTAGCACTACCGCCACCACCACCGGAAGACATTCTAATGACGCTCATAATGATAACGTGATGTTTAATGGAATCAGTCTGGATGGGCTTCGACCATGACCATGATTCCAACAACAAAACAATTCCATTGGGAATTTTTATTTTCTCAAGCGTCAATTAGTTGCCGGCCAACTACCATCGAACTGCTCGAAAATTATGGGCGAGTTTCGGTTTTTCCCAACGAACGCATCTTATCGACTAGATTCTTTCTTGAATACCACTAAATTAATATGTTATTATAAAGGCCATGTTTTAATGCTGTCGATAATTACAAATAGTGAAAATAGAAAAATGAATCATACAATGGTATGAATAATTCAAATGTAATGTCTGTGTAGAAAAACTATACAATATTAAAATGAATAGCTGATAAAAAATATGATAACTGGAAAAGTGGAATACAAAATTTACGTATAAATACAAAAAATTAATTAAAATTCTGTCCCGTTAACTAAACGCTTTTTACAATCAAAAAACAATCAAGTTTTTTATCAAAATACAATTGAAATTAAGGTGTTTAGTGTTTTACCCAATTAAAACTAACTAATTTCTCCTACAGTGCAACAAAAAAGGAATATTCAATTAAGAAACATCAGATATTTTCACATTTATTCCATCAGAACGTCTAAAGTTTACATTTGAATTTTAACGAGTATCAATGGAGGTTTCTATAATTTGTTACCAATAAAATTACAAAAATTAGACAATTTGAGAATTTAAAGAAAACATCACTAATTGACTATTATTGTTAGAGTATTAATTTGCCATCATCACATTAATTAAAATTCCAATAAATTCTGATTTGAATTTAGTGAAATTTTGTTATAACCTTTAGTATTGTCTTATTTTTTTTTAAATAGTTAGTTACCCTTCCAGTTTGGCGCAAAATAAATAAAATATTGCTAATTCACAGCTAATCAAATAAAACAAACAAAAATCTGAATGTAGTACTGCAATTATCTTCAGATCTTTGCGTCAAAGTCATAGGAACATGTCTTTTTTCCAATAACTTAAAAAATACTGTATTAAGCATGGCTTTATCCCAAAAAAACAACCCTTTAAGCGCTATTCTCTGAAATTTTGTTGCTTTTTTCTAATAAAATAATTCGATAATGTAACAATAAAGGGTTCTATAACGAACCAAAAAATAAATTGTTTAAAAAATAAAATTTATTACTGATTGACTGGAGATTGCTTAATTCAACAACAAGTCCTTTCTTGTGCCTAATAGAGTCTCAGCAACACCTAGATAATAAACCATTTGGGCAATACCGAATAATGGTGCTATAACAATCATACGACAAGCGCCACCTTTAAAGAAAGCCGTTGGACCTTCATATTTCATAGTTTTACTAAAAATTCATCAAAATTAGATCGAATTTAAATTAATTGAAAAATTGATAAAAATTACATAATAGCATCAGCAATTCCTGTATAGACACGTTCACCTTCCGCTTTCGTTAAAGCCTGTAAACGGGTCTTGACAACATCAAACGGATTCACAGCTAATGCAGCAAATGAACCAGCTGCACAGCCTGATAGAAACGAACACCAAAAAACCGCCTCGCCTATAATAAACCACAATAAATCGATTGTTTTAAATTAATCAGAGATGTTACGGAACACCAACAGATTTTATAAAATTTTAACGGAAACAGAACCGAAAAGAGTCAATCAATACAAAGGCATTTGGATTAAAATCAATAACTTTCATCAGTTTCCGATAGATTTAAATTTGCTATATTCCGGAAGACAGTCATTAAAAAATCGATAATATTGGCCAAGTTATAGGGGAAAATTTGGCTTTTCTTTGAAGAAACATGTGCTCCAAGATTTTCTGCTGTAACTCAGAGTTCAATTGGATTTTGTCAAAGCAGAATGTCTTCGGGTACTGCTTAAAATGCTGTTTCTAAAGATATTTGAGTCATTACAATATATCATCAAACCAGCGGGATATCAATTATTAAACTCGCAGACTTTGGATGTACTTTAAACCTTCAAGTTTTAGTTAAAGTTCAGTTAAATATGCGCTTAAAAAGACGCAGAAACCGAGCCTCTAAAGCCTGCAGAGATCCGTAACATCTCTAAAATCAATCAAATATTTGATTTCTACCAGATCCATCCGTTTTCCTAGGTCCTAAATTATTCAATGTTGCAAACAATGGAAAATAGACAATAGAGAATGAAACATCTCTCAACATTGTAGCTGCTGTTCCTTTATATAAACCAAGAATACCGTGTTTTTTCAATAAATCTAATGCAATCGTTGTTGCCGTTACTTTCGGTACAGTTTTGCCAGCTAATTTAGCAGCTGCTGCAACACGACCAGCATCTTGCATTTGAATTTTCAACAATTCCATCGGTGTTGTAATTACAATTTGACAGAAACCTGCCAGACCACCAGCTGCCATTTGACGTAAAATTGGTAATTTTCTAAATACAATAAATTGAATATAAAATACGATACTTATTAGAATAAAATCAATTACCCTTCTTTCGTTTGTAGATGATAACGGAAGAAATCATTAGCGGCTAATTTAATTGCTTTCTCCGGTGTTATTAATAAGATATTAACAGCCGATCCACGGTACATACCGAAATAGCCTTCCGCTTTGTATGTTTTCTTGAAACAATCGAGCCTAACAATAAACTCAATTAATTCTACAAATTAAACAAATAAATCAATTCAAACTACATTGAGGTATACATTCGTTCCCCATTCGGGCCGATTTGTTGATTTTGTAAACGTGTCTTGACCAGATCCAATGGGAATACACAAGATACTCCGATAATACCAGCGATACCTCCATTGATAATCTTTGGAAGAAGTCTACAAGCCGGATTGATTACTCAAGATTAGTGTTTATTTAAATTCAATATATTGTAATGTGTCCACTAATTAAGATAATCAACGGGGAAGGTTTCAAAAAATTGAACTACTTTCGCTATTATTTTATCAAATTCCGGTTGAATTTTTGTAATAATTGATATCCATTCGACATAAATTCAAATTAATTATAGTTATAACAACTAAAAATAGATTGATAAGATTCACAATTCTAGAAAAATTATCAATATTATTATAAAGTATCCAATTCGAATTGATAATTGGAGAATAAAATCTGTTACAGACGGTTAACATTTTAGAAAGTACCGCTACAATAGACACGAAAAAATGCCAGTCATCTCTTCGTGTTTATCAATTTGTACATTTTTATCTAATTTGCTTATTTTATTAATAAAATAATAATAATAAAATTACAAATTACGAAAGAGGGATTAGAACAAAGCTACTTATTCTTATTAATATTGGATTAAATTAGATTAAAAAAGACACTTACGCAAATTGGGGTTGTTTATCACCCATTGATTAGACGGCCAAAAGGACACACACAACAATAACAATAACAATAGTAACAACAATAAAACTTTCCCTAAAACATATTGGAAATTAAAAATCGGACTTATACTTTAATTAATAATTACACAATCAAATAATTAGAACAGGGATAAATTAATTCAACCGAATTAAACATATTCTGTTATCAATTAATAGACATGAATGTATGATTAATTAACATATGATTATCTCGAAAAACTGTACTAGAAAAACACGTGCCTCTACTATCTAGCAATTAAAACAATTTAATTAAATTAATTTGATAAATTAGACAAATTAATAGAAATAAAAATGATGAATTTGTAGCAATTCCATTCAATTGAATCTAAATTGGTATGAATTTAATAAATTATGTAACGATAAAAAAACTATTTTTATACCAATAATTTGAAAAAATTAAACAATACAACCCATTAAAATCTACAAGGATCAATTAAAGAAACCAGCAAATATCAAGGATTAATTTTATCGATTCTTATCTATTGATAGGTAGATTGAAGATTTGCAACTTACCTTAATTATAATTTTCAAATAAATTAAAAACAATTGTACACAGTTTGTAGATTTGTAAATTAATTAAATGGTAATTACTAATTTAATTAGTTTGGGTAAATTATTGTTTTAATTTTTAAAATTTCAAATAAAATAAAAAATTGATTTGTACTGTACAGCACTTCACGTCGTCCTGACAAGACGTAAGGCTCATTTCATATCAGAAAAAGTACCACCAGCTGATTATAGATTCCTGTAATTGACACTTCTACTAATTCACAATTCCGACAACAGATGACCAATTCACAACAAATTATAGGTAAATTATTCTAAGAAGATCTTTCTA
>JACDRQ010000673.1:0-24682 GCA_013841215.1 Hycleus cichorii
GAAAACGGTCTTAGAGTTTGAGGAGAATCGGAAAAAGTTTTTGTTGGATAATTTCATGTTGAAATCTTTCTAATTCGGTTTCGATCATTAGAATGTGTTGGTCAACAAGCGAAAAACCGTATATTTGTCGCACGCTACATCGATAAAGAAGCGATTGTTTGAATCTCCAATAAGGCCAATATCGCCCAAGTCCGACACTGGAGATATTTCATTATTGCAACTCCTGATAAAATTTTCTTAAAGTATAGTTAGTTGTCTAAGTATGTTGGCGGCAACACGTTTTAATTTTAAAATTCTGCATTACAGAGGAAAAATTTAAAGCAACTATTTTAAAAATTAAATTAAATTTTTAATAATACGTTGATAAGATTTAGTCATAAACTTATTCAATGGATTGAAATTTTTATTCGAACGAAACAATCAAAAATCCATAAATCTATTCAAAATACAAGTGAAAATTAAAGTTATTAAAGCAATAAAATCAGAGTAACTCCATTTTTATAAGTAGCCATTGTTAACGCTTGCTATAAAAATTATGAAAGTTTAACAACAGCATAGTCTTCTAAAGCACGATCTAGAGTTAATTTGGTGCCACTTGAAGAAAGAAACAAAATGATGCTAATTAAAGCAGCATTAATTGTGTTACTAATTGCAATGCAATCTATTGCAGTATCTTCGTTTGAATTCTCTTTATATGGTAAAATATATTCACATTATTCTAAATCAATCTTTATTACATTCGTTGAGTTTACTCAGCCAGATACGAAGTCCTTAATTTTTACTTATTTCTTAAAAATAAATGTCTAAAATTTAGGGATTTTTTTACCGTGAATTCGACAATTTAAAATTCAAATGGCACTAACAAAAGTACTCCAGTAAGACTTAATAATTTTATGATAGACTTAAAATATGGGAACTTTCCATCGATTGCAGACTGCGGGCTTGGTCCAACTCGTTTTGGGCCGGAAGTGTGCAAATTACCGCCCACCACAGTTTACCATTGGAACGACAAGGAGAAAACTTGTGAAAAAATCAACGTTAAAAATTGTGCTCCAACTCTGAATAACTTTCCAACATATGAAGATTGTGTGAAGATAGCAACACCAGTATGTGGAAAAGTTTAAAAATGTTTTCCTGTAAAAATAAAACTGAATAAAAAATGTACAATTAGAACAGAGTCGTTTTTCTGAAAGATTTTAGCCCGCAAACATTAATCATAAATCAGATTTACAAAGAACATTTCAAGGTGAATCTAAGGAGTTTCCAGTTTTTGAAAATTTCGATTGAATTTTGAGTAATAGAGCAAGGTTTTACAATATTTTTGTATTTTTCCTTATAACTTAACCAGTATTGTTTATTTTTTTGGCAATTCTGGCAGAATTTATAGAAAATAGAAAGCATTCTTCAAATATTCAAGAAATTTTCCAATCGGTTTACTAGTTTTCCAGGAAATTGCCAAAAATTTAAGCACCAATATTAGACCTTTTTTCGATTTACGGTACATTGCCAAATTTTTAATAATTGATAATTTGTTTATTTCAGTAAAAATTGCAATGATCAAAATATTAGAAAGAGCATTTCAAGTTGAATTTGAGAAAGTCTTTCGTTTTGGAAAATTGCACCTAATTTTGACTTTATAGATGAAAATTTAAAAACTTAATTCTTCTCTATGTATATTTTTGCATATTTTCCTGTATTTTTGGCAATAATTTAGCGAATCTTGTAAATTTACGTGCTGCATTACAGAGAAAAAATTCAAATCAATTATTTTACCAAAAGGATAGGCAACACATTAAACACCAGATTGACTATAAGTGCAAATGTAGGCAACACATTGAACACTACATTATCCGAGAAGTATTTATTTAGGCACAGTTGGTTGCCTAATTTTTGGCGGCAATTTAGTTTTGAAATTTCGTAATCTAGGAACAATTATTAGAAAACTAAATAAAACATTTGTTAATAATTTCGAATAATACATTGATTGTAATTCAAATTATTATTTGAATGAAACAACCAGAAATCCATAAATCTATTCAATATACAAATATTAATTAAACAAAATTAATGAGTTTTTTTTATTGGAGCAATCAAATAAGTGTAATTTCATTTTAATAATCATCCATTGTTTATATCTCTTATAAAAGCTGCAATTTAAGAATTGGACAGTATTCTGAGGCAGTTTTAAAATTCAGTTAACACCTCTTGTACAAGAAATTTTTTAAAAAATGTTAATTAAAGTAGTATTAATTTTGCTACTAGCTGTATTTACAAAAGTAGTAAGATCGGGGATTTTCACAGAAGCTGGTGAGCTTTTCCACATTATTATTTTAGAAATTATTTAAAATAAGTCGATACTTTCTACACCAGTTGAATTCATCAATTTTTTCAAATTTGCTAAATTTTGTAATCATTTTTATCTTCAATTCGATAACAATAGGCGTAAAATAAGCATTTTCTTATCAATTGCAGATTGTAATCTTCCTCCAGAACGTCCAAATCCAGATCAAATCTTCTGTTTCATAGCTCCCAGTTATGTTTACTATTGGGACGACGTGAAGAAAATTTGTGATCGGACATTCTATCCGGTTTGCGATCCGACTAACAACAATTTTCCATCATTTGAAGATTGTATGAACACAGCAGCACCTGTTTGTCTTTAAAAAGATTTCTGTACAATTAAAGAATGTACAAATAGAGTAGGGGTGTTTTTCTATTATAGAAATAACGAAAAAAAATTAGTCCCAATCGTATAATCTTGAATTTAGTAGTAAAAATCTGGTTTTCTATAAAGGCGCAAAATTTGAAATTAACCAATAATCTAGCAATACGTCATTGAAAACAAAAATAAAGGCGCCGAATTTTAAAACAACCAATAATAACGTGCTAATTTAAATGCAATACCAACCAAATATAGTTAAAATTACTACGCTCGTTGGAATTCAATTTGTAAAATTTATAGGCATTTTTCCGTAATGTTTTCAACAATCTCCAATTAACTATTGAAATGCTTTATGTTTTGATTGAATAAAGGCCGGGATAGCGCGTACGCAGTCCCGACTACCAAAAATTGTGCGCCCGAGTTACCCACATTAGGGGTAATCGCAGGGGTCAGCCCAACCGTAGTGCAATGGAAGGGCCTCACCCTGGGGGAACCGCCTTCATGATCACGGTAACCCCTACGCCAGGTAAGTATGCTTTCCGCCACCATTGCCACAAACATATCACCCCCTTGTCGTACAATCTCGAGTGAATTCTAACGCGAGTGTCCTCTGTTATCTAACCATAAACACACCACTCATCTTGGAAAAATATTAATTTAGTTTATCTCTGAAATAAAATTATAATTTGAATAATTTTCCAATTTTAATAGAAATTTTGATAAAATTTCGATAATAAACTAATCGTGTATGTTTATTTTTGAACGTTTATTATTTTAAGAGAGCTACAATTAGATTACTGTTTTTAACAACGTCATAACTGACGTCATCTGTCAAATGTATTTCTAATTTCTAACCTCAAAAATTGCGGATTTCGGTGCAGTCAATTCTTATATTTTCGAAAATAATGTTAGACGGATGGTATTGTCGTTCTATGGCCAATGCAGCAGCTCTAGCGGCTGAAGAAGAGCGCGCCCAAGAAGAATCGAAATTCAAAAAAGAATACAAATTCTTAAAACGGAAATTCCACAATCTTGTTTACGTAAATTCCAACAAACGCCCTATTGTTTCTACATAAGAGTGATTTTAATCGAATTTCAGGAAAACGAAGCTTTAATGGAAGCCCTCCGGACGGCGGAGAAACGTCTATTGGCAGTGACCCGCGACCGTACATTCCTTCTAGATCGGCTATTATTGCACGAGAAAATCGATAATTCGACGTCTGAAAGTGAAGAAACCGACTCTTCAGACGATGGAGAATCCATCAGAATCGACTCATCGAAAAAGTATAATTTCGATTATTTCTAGATGATTAAAAAACATTGATTTGTAGGCGTAAAATTGAAACGAATTACAATCCGCATATGGGTACGCATAAATCGATACCGCCACCGAAACGACGCCGCCCACCACCACCAAAACCACCATCGCTAAATCGACAATTGCCCCACAACCCGATCACGCATCTATCGTTGAATAGCGGACATAATAATAATATTCTATCGGATGGTCATATGACACCGGAAGAAGTGGAGCGGCATTTACAATCGCAAAATTATTTAGAATTAGTACCGGAACGTGCCCCACCGACGGTTCCCACAGAAATGTTCAGTAATGAACCGTCTCTTGATAGCGAATCGAACGATATCGGCGAATTGGAGACGTCACCGAGTAATATGGGAGAAGAATTAAGTATTGATATGATACCAGAATAAATTTATTATATAGAAATTGATTTAAAAAAGGCGCTTATTTACAATCGGTGTCATCGCTATCTTCATTTTTATCATCATCTTCCGATTGGCTATCGTTAGAATCTTCACTAACATTCCCATCGATATTCGTTTCTTCCATTTTGGCGTATTTCTCGATAATATCCTGGATTTTCTTCTCGCCTTCTTCGTGATTTTTCCTCAAACATTGATCTAAATCGGTATCTTTAGTAGCCGGATCATTATCGCTGATATAAATCGATAGATTATCGTGTAATTCCTGTTTGCGTCGTGATTGTAGGATTGTCCCCAGTTTTTTAAAACACCTCTTACTCTCTTCGGCAATTTCATTTTCGGTTATTTGTAATTTGTGTTTTTCCACACATTTACGTACAACTTTTTCAATATCCAAATACGACGGAAATTTGTTATATTTGTACGATTTCGCTACAGCTTTATTGATTTCGTTATATTTAGAAGCGGTTAAATTGATTTTTTGGTGTAATAATCGTCCACTATGCGGATCAGTATTGGTTAATTCGCAATATTTTTGATAGACTTTATTTAAACGGTTTGAATAACGATCGATTTTAACATAATCCGAATCGTCGTCGTCTTTCGATAAATCAATTTCTTTACTTTCTAAACGTTTTAGCGTTTTCAATAATAATTTTATAGTTTTTTCGAGTTTTTTCACTTTATCTACATTCTCACTCGGTATTTCAATCAATGTACTCTTCATATAATCGTGAATAAATTCGTAAATTTCACGAAACGCCAATACCGCATCCGCTGGCGATACAAGAGCGTTACTTTTACACGTGTTGATTTTATCTAAAAATTCCTCATCACTATCAATATTTGTACATTTTAAATACATCGATTTTATTTTATCGTATCTTTCAGTAAGGCGTGTTTCGTATAGTGATTTTTTAATTGAATTTGTACAAGTTTCGAGAAATGATTCTAAAATTGTTGGATTTGGTGTTTTTGATGTTGATGGTTCTTGATTTTTATCACTATCATCATTGTTTTTTCTATTATCATCAATTTCTAGAGCACCTGTAATATTATCGTCTTTTATTGCAGAGCCTAAAATTTATTTATTAATAGATGAATTGTTTAAATTGATATAAAAATATACTTAGATTGAAATAATCACAGATTTCTTCATCACTGTCACCTGCATTGTGATTATCTGAAAATTATTATTGAACAATTTTTATTAGAGATGTTAAAGAAACGGTTTAACAGAAACGGAAACAGATTTTTTTAAATTTCTTCGAACAGAAACAGTTTTCCGGAAAACTAACAATATCACTGGCAAATTGCTGAAAAATCTGGAAAGCGCGTTAAAATTGCTTTATATTTTGAGAAAATTATTGAATAATCGCTAATATTTTCCAAATTATAAGAAAAAATGTGAATTTTAGAAAAAAACATGCTTCAAAATTAACCTCTATAACTCAGAGTTCTATCGGGACCTTTGTAAATAATATATATATCGTTGCATGCTCCTTAAAATTTTCTTTCTAATAATGTTTGAATCATTACTATACATCATCAAACAAGGGAGATATCGATTATTCAAAATGAGCATTTTTTTGAACAAAAATCGAAAAAATTTCCAGGAAAACCAACAAATCTATTGAGAAATTTCCTGGAGATCTTAACAGCTGTTCCAATCTGCTATATACTGTGAGAAAATCATTGAAAATTTGATAAATTAGCTAAATTATAAGGAAAATATAGAAAAATTAGAAACAAAACATGCTCCAAAATTAAGCTCTATAACTCAGAAGTCAATTGGATTTTTCGGAAACAAAATACGCCTTTCGGATGCAGCTTAAAATGCTCTTTCCAATAGTGTTCGAATCATTACTATACATCATCAAACAAGGGAGATATCAATTATTAAAAATTGATTTTTGTTGACACCGGATTGAAGAAGATGTAACGTAGGCTCTCCAGTTTCTATCAATTTTCCGGAAAATTAACTAATTTATTGGGGGATTTTTAGGAGAACTGAAAATCTGTTAATCTGTGAGAAAATTATTGAAAAATCGACAATATTTGTTAAGTTATAGAGGAAAATATGAAAAATATATGTTCCAAGATTGTCTTCTGTAACTCAAAGTTGAGTTGGAATTTTCCAAAATAAAAAACGTCCTTAGATACTCCTTAAAATGTTCTTTCTAACCCTGCTGTATTTATTACAATAGCTCATCAAACAAGGGAGATATCGATTATTCAAAATTAGCATTTTTTTTTAAACAGATTCGAAGAAAGAGACGCTCTAATTTCACGGAAAACTAACAAATCTATTAAAGAACTTCTTGGAGGTCTTTAAAGCTTTTTCAATCCGCTATATACTGTGAGAAAATCATTGAAAAATTGATAAAATTTGCTATATATAAAGGAAATATTGAAAAATTCGAAAAAAACATGCTCCTAAATTAAGCTCTATAACTCAGAATCCAATCGAAATTTTTGGGAACAAAATACGCCTTTGGATGCACCTTAAAATGCTCTTTCCAATAGTGTTTGAATCATTACTATACATCATCAAACAAGAGAGATATCGATTATTAAAATTTGCGGACACCGGATCAAAAAAATGTTCTTTAGAACTTCAATAAATTCGTATTTCTCTCATATTTCCGTTATATATCCACTTAAAAAGGCAGAAACAGAGCTCCCGAACCTTGCGGAAATTCCACAGTTGCGGAACCAGAAACAGAGATCCGTAACATCTCTAATTTTTATAAAATTTATTGAAAATTACCTGAATTAGCGGAATTTTGATTTGGAGTTTCCGATTTATTATCTGCACAATCTTCGACTGTAACCGCATTCGTTGATGCTGAGCCGTTGTTTAAACCATTACAGATATCTAAAATTGATAAACGATATTTTCATATAATGGAATTAACTTCAAATTATTTGAATAATAAAATGGACCTTCCAACTCTAGGTTAACGTACTATATCTTCAAAAAAACGTTTTCTTATATAATTTTGTTATAATTTGACGATATTAGTTGAATTTACCATAAATAATTACCTCATTACCTGTTTTTTTCTCCGATTCAACGGTGTTTTCGGCTTTAATTTCGTTAGAATTTTGATCGTCTGTCTTTTTAATTACGCTGACTCCTACCAAAGGATTCCCTAGAATTCACTAATTTTCTTAAAGATTAACAATAAAAGACTCAAATATTCACCTTCTACTACTCTTGTATTCTCGTCTAGTACTGTTACACTGTCTTCTACATCTGAAATTGGATGGTATTGAAACTTTCGAAATTTATTAAAAATTTTATACCTGAATTAATTTTCCGTTTTTTCGCAGGCGTTTCCGATTCTTCATCCGACGATAATGTAATAACATCCATACCCTTATTAATTTAAATTTTATTATTAATTATCTCTAATTTGCCTTCGATCAACAATAAACACACATTGACCAAATTTAGTAATAATCAACCAACCTAAAAACGCAAAGTCCCCACAATATCATAAAGACTACTTGTCAAAAATTAGTGATTTTAACGACTTCCAGTTGGTGTACTTGATATCGTTTAGACGTTTGAGGTTATGTAAACTCACCGAAATTCCCGCTTTATCAATTTTTAACAATTTTAGATTTCATAAAATGTCTACGAATAGAATCCTGTTGAATAACGCCCAAAGACTTGGAATTTGCGATAATACTACAATAAAGTAAGGTTAAGTTTTGTTTGTACCGCAATTAACAATCGTTGATTTTCCAGGAAAACCGATGAATTCTTACGAATTCTACAAACTAAAAATACGCTAAAAACAATCAGCGATACCAGTAAAATTGTGTTGTGTTTGGATTTGGCAACGACCCACTTGGGGGCGGATTTCGATAAAGTATTTCGCGATAATTTTGTTGAATTTAAACCGAATTTGATTGTAGGCGACAGCGTTGAAATTGAGCGGCTTGAAGAAGACGATCTATCAGAATAGTTTGAATAATTTAGAAAAAATATTGAATTTAGATAAAATCGTAACAATAGCGGAATTATGCGTGCAATTCAGTTGTACAATTGTACAGAACTTGGCTGAAGAGATTCTGGAAAATTATAGGAATTACGATGAGAAAATCAAAGATATCGACCATCCCCAATATGTAACGGCTGCAGTTTATACCGCTTGCAAGTAAGTCGGTGCCAATTCTATACAATTATAATAAAATCGTTTTTAGGATTAAAAATATTAAAATAGATTACAGTAAATTTGTTTTAATAAGTCGTTTGAAGAGTGCACAATGGAGGGAATTAATTAGCGAATTCGATAAATTTACAAAATCGCTCGGCTTAATTAATGAACACCAAACGAAAACCGATGAAACGATTAAATTCGTTAGTCGAGAAGGTTAATTGTTGTAAAATTAGTTTTTTGAGACTACTTCAATGTTTGATTGTAGATTTAAATATGCCGAGACAATTACAAATCGATAACCAAATTGAGGAGTACGAAGTGTGGCGTGAACGTATTTTAAAAGACGCAACAGAGGAGCTTTTAAAACAAATAATTAGTTAGTATCGGTTATTACCGGAAGTTATATAATCTCGATTAAAAAAATTAGCAAGTTGTTTAACAACCTTTCAATTTCAACGCACTGTCCCTGAATTTTTTCTAATGTACCTTTCATTTATCCAAACATCCATGCATGGGGAAATCTCCAAAATCTGATTGAGGAAGATTTTTTTATTTCGAGCAGAATAGGAAGTGGTTGGACTAGTGCTATTAACCTTTATCGAAGGTTATTTTTAATAAATGCATGCCTTTATAATTTTTTTTCGATCAAAGACGTCTCGTTTAAATTGTCAATCGTTCAATTGCCCGATTTCAAGTTGGAAGAAATTAAAATCAAGTGTTTTTCGCTGCTCTTATCGATAAGAACTCGTCAAATTGTTGTTTTGAACGAAAACAATCAAAATTGTACGTAATTCGAGTGTTATCTGTAAATATTTAAGAATAATGTAATTCTACCTAGTGACGGTTGTAATTTTTCTATTCAAATTTATTCCCCATTTCATAATGAATTATCGTTATTGTGAAAATGTAAACAATTTGTCAGTAAATAGACTAACACAGGTCATGTCAACTCGTATAATCAACAATAATAAAAATAAAAAGAACGAAACGAGATAAAAAGTTCCAATGTATTAAAGTGAAATGCCAATTCTGTCAATATTGTTGCCATTAAAGAAGACCCTGTTGCGATAATTGTATTTTCCCCCAAAGTTCGTTCATATCGAAAGGCTTCTTGCGCTGCCTTCTAAATAGAATTTCTGTTTTGTTAATCCGAGACGATTTTGAAATGTAAGTTTTTTTCCTAGTATAGTCTAGTTTATCTTATCAGTCACGTGGTGTATTTCGAATTAATTAGCAATTAAAATATAAAATTGATAAAAAATGTTTTTATAGAATTTTCCTAGATTTTTATCCGCTATTACGGATTTGGTTAGATTTAAATAGGCGAAATACCCAAATATCTCGATTACTAGAAATCGATAATTTGTTAATGTAAATCGATTGATTTTTTTCTATTTACAGATCTTTGGACGTTCGAATTGGTCAAAAATGATTGGAATTTCAATACTGTTCAGAAGGTAAGCGACAATTATTTTGTTAGCCTTCTTTCTTATCAGTTTTTATTGTTAAAAACCATTGAAATAGTGGAATTTTGCAATTTGTAAACTTGATAAAGTTCAAATTGTTGTTACATTCCCGATTATTATTTTAAAGGAATTTATTCTCGAGAAATTTCGATTTACTTTCTATCAACTCAACTACCGGACTGTACGTGATCCCTGTTATTCAAGGTTTCTAGTAAATCCACAAATTCAAATTCGAGTATTTATGTTCAAACTTAAAAAACCAGTCTAATAGAATTCGATTGACTTTCTTTTACAATCCATATGTTGGTTTTAAGATTTGATTCACGATAGATACGAGTACCGAAAAATTGCAGTATTTACCAATTGAATTGGTCTAAAATTATTCCACTTATATTTAGCGATTTTTGCTGGTTTTTGTGTGATTTGGCATATTGTTTAAATAATTAAAAAACTTGATCCACAACTATTACTTAAAGATAATTAAAGATTATCTTGTTATTCAAATGAGTTGTCTATCCCTTTGGGGCGAAATTTATTATAAATACGCAGTGCCGGACTGGATCATTTTGGCCCCGCATTAGATTTTCGACGAGGCATGCGATAGATGCTTGTTTTCCAAGAGATTCTAACCGAAACCGATCTCAAGTTGCAGTTTTCTTAAACAATATTCCTTTCTAATGTTATTTTATTTATTCCCAAAAAATACGAGTTTTTTATTGTTAAATATTGGAATTATTTCGACACTAAATCGAATAAACAGTCTAATATAAACTAGAGATATTATTCTGTTTCTGCTTCTGTAACCTTGGAATTTCTGCAAGGTTTTCAAGCGGATATATAACGGAATTAATATGAGACAAATACAAATGTATTGAAGACTTGATTTTTCGATCCAGTGTCCTCAAATTTAATAATCGAAATCTACCTTGTTTGATGATGTATTGTAACGACTCTAACACCATTTGATACAACATTTTTAGACGTATTTTGTTTTCAAAAATCCGATTGAAGTCTGAATTATAGAGCTTAATTTTGGAGCATGTTTTTTTTCTTAATTTTTCGATATTTCCCTTATAATTTAGCAATATTATTAATTTTTCAATTACAGTTTTTAAGACATTCAAAATTTTTTCAATAGATTTGTTAGTTTTCTGGGAAATTGGCCGAAATTGGGGGCGTATATTAGGTCTTTTTTTCAATTTTGTGTTTAAAAAAGGCTACTTAGATATCTGTAATGGTTTAAACAACGGTTCAACATCAACGAATGCGGTTACAGTCGAAGATTGTGCGGATAAAAAATCGGAAACTCCAAATCAATTCAGGTAATTTTCAATAGATTTTGTCAAAATTAGAGATGTTACGGATCTCTGTTTCTGGTTCTGCAACTGTGGAATTTCCGCAAGGTTTGGCAGCTCTGTTTCTGCCTTTTTAAGTGGATATATAACGGAAATATGAGAGAAATACGAATTTATTGAAGTTCTAAAGAACATTTTTTTGATCCAGTGTCCACAAATTTTAATAATCGATATCTCCCTTGTTTGATGATATATAGTAATGATTCGAACACTATTGGAAAGAGCATTTTAAGGTGCATCCAAAGGCGTATTTTGTTTCCAAAAATTCCGATTGGATTCTGAGTTATAGAGCTTAATTTTGGAGCATGTTTTTTTCTAATTTTTCAATATTTCCTTTATAATTTAGCAAATTTTATCAATTTTTCAATGATTTTCTCACAGTATATAGCGGATTGAAAAAGCTTTAAAGACCTCCAAGAAGTTCTTTAATAGATTTGTTAGTTTTCCGTGAAATTGTCCGACACTGGAGCGTCTCTTTCTTCGAATCTGTTTTAAAAAAATGCTAATTTTGAACAATCGATATCTCCCTTGTTTGATGAGCTATTGTAATAAATACAGCAGCGTTAGAAAGAACATTTTAAGGAGTATCTAAGGACGTTTTTTATTTTGGAAAATTCCAACTCAACTTTGAGTTACAGAAGACAATCTTGGAACATATATTTTTCATATTTTCCTCTATAACTTAACAAATATTGTCGATTTTTCAATAATTTTCTCACAGATTAACAGATTTTCAGTTCTCCTAAAAATCCCCCAATAAATTAGTTAATTNTTCTCCTAAAAATCCCCCAATAAATTAGTTAATTTTCCGGAAAATTGATAGAAACTGGAGAGTCTACGTTACATCTTCTTGTTCAATCCGGTGTCAAAAAAATCAATTTTTAATAATTGATATCTCCCTTGTTTGATAACAATATAAAGTGATGAGTAGTATTAGAAAAATTACTTTTTGGAGTATGTTTTTTTTATTTAAAAAAATTCCAATTGAATCTTGATCCATCTGAGTGTTCGAGTTATCTCTGGGAAAATCTTGGAGGAAGTGTTTTGAAATAAAAAAATTATATTTTCCCTTACAACTTAGAAAATATCGATTTTTCAATTTTTTTTTGCACAATATATAGCAAATTTATACCGATTTCCAAATTTTTCCGAAATTTCCTGGTGATATTGTTCGTTTTTCGGAAAACCGATGAAACGCTGTCAATTTCATTTCAAGTTTTTTATGTATTGATGAATTTTTTTTCATTTCTGTTTCTGTTCCGCCTTTCGTTTCTGTTTCTGTTGTTTCCGTTCAAATAAATTGTAAAAAATTTCCGATTCTGTTTCTGTTATAGCACTACTTAACTCAAAGATTTTAATTTTATTCGTTTTTCTCTATTTGATTCGGGAACAGGTAGGAATATTTTACGATTTTTCTGGAGAAAAATGGAAGAAAATTGTGACGAGTATCCTTGTGTCTAGCAACTGGGCATAACGAGTTTATCTCAGCTTCAAAAATCGCATTTTTGACCAACTTCCCGATAAGCTACAGGGTTGAAATTTTGGTAAAATAATCTCCAATGACTCTCTTACAAATCTTGGCAGTATTTTTCAAATCGTTCTTTAAATAATGAGTATTTCCATTAGAGCTAGGAACAATTAAGTTAAACATGCGGTATACCACAAACCCTTCAATTTTTGGCAAGTTTCCGGAAAATGAACAAGTCGATTGGAAAATTTCTTGCAGATTTGAAAACTGCTTTCTATATTTCTACGTACTGTGCAATAATCGTTCGTAAAATTATAATATTGGCTAAATTATCAGCGAAAATGTAGATTTTCGTCTTTAAATCCAAATTTAAAACGAAAAACTTTCTCTAATGTTCCTTGAAATGTTCTTTCTAATCTTCTATTCATTGCAATATGTACGAAAATAAGCAAATTATGGATTATTAAATATTGGACAACAAATTTGAAAAAAATTGGTAATTTCCCGGAAAACTAGCGAACCGTTTTGAAAATTTCTTGAATATTTGGAAAGCACTCACCGTTTTCTATACTCTTTCAAAATCATTAAAAAATCAACAACACTATGAGGAAAACTAGAAAAATATTGTAAAACATTCCGAATATATTTCAAAGTTTTCCTCGATAACTCAAAATTTTCTGAAACTGAACAAAATCCTTGGATCCAACTTGAACTGCTTTTTTTGAATTTGTGTTAATTTGTGCAAAATTTCCAAAAATAAGCGACTCATTAGAACTTTAACAGGTAATAGTTCAGAAGCCAATTGCTTGGACCTACTTGGGCCTATTTAGTACACCTCACAAATACGTCAGACTTTAAAATTGTGTAACGCTTTCTCCGCATTTGAAGAGAGCTTATTTTCTAATTTTTGTACTTTTGTTGTAAATAAATTACGACAAATTCTAGAACTCTCGACTCCAAATTTCAAACATTCTAGAAATTTTGCCAATAAATCCAAATTTATAAATAAAAAGTCGATTTCTGTACAAATTGAACTCGAAATTTTAGACTTTTTAAACAAATTTCGCCAATAATTTGATCGAATAATCGATCTTTAATTCAATGGCTATTAGTCCTAAAGTCAGTGTCGGTTTGAATTGCACCACTTGACTTCCAATCTAGATAAGATTTCAAATTGACGACTTTAAAGCCAATTTATTTTTTATTCGAATTTTTATTATCCACACAGAAAACAATAATTGCGTACGTATATGCAATAAAATTACATAATCACATACGTTAATATCGATTTTATAAAACAATTTTCTAATAATCTAATAATAACAATGATTTTTATCATCTGATTGTTGTTATCAGTGTGAATTAGCAACAGTACAATTGAAACTCAAAATAGATCCTTATAAAAACAATAACAATATATTTTTTACTTCTATTACAGATAAAATTAACAAAATTCATTTAGTAACAGATGTTTATAATTTCAACATCAATCTTGTGATGAGGCTGATGATTTTACATATTACACAAATAATCTCATTTGGCCTCTATTAATTATTAATTAAAATTATAGCAAATTTATCAAGATCCATCTTGGCCCTCTCTAGTTAACACCCAAACTACCACACCTGCTTTAAGTTCTAGTACTTGCTTTCTCTACCTATAAATAGTGTTAAAGTTTTTCTTAATTAATAAAATCTAGAAGTATCGATTAAAATGAAATGTGTTTAAATAAATACAATAATTGCGTCAGCTGTTTGATTATAGACACTGGAAACACACCCGCAATTCTCGCCAATCAGATTGATCGGTTTAAAGTCGAGTATTCGAATGGCCTCGATTTTTACACTGTGATTAATTTCAAACAATTTCAAAGGTTAATACATGTATTGGAATTTACTAGATTCAATATTAATAATAAACACGTTAATTCTTTGTTTAAATAGAAGAAAAAAACAAAAACAAGTTGAGACAGTCGTTGGAGTTTCAACTCTTGAAACGAACAAAGAGTTTCTATTTTTACGCTAAAGGTCTTTAAAACTTCCGTAATTTTTGGAATATCGACAACAATACTAAATGTTATCTTTCTTATCTGATAATTTGACGATTAAATATGGAAATTACAAATTTCGAAATATTGCATATATAAAAACAGCGATAATTTTGTCACAAATAGGACTTTGTTCCTTCTTCTCCCACTCTGTTTGGGGATTCTCTCTTTGTTGAGGAAATAAAAATAGAAGAGAAGGGAGATTTACTTTCGTATATAAATGATCAATCCAATTATTTCCAGCAATATCCAAAAAATAAGTTGAATTAACTGTGTTTTCCTTTGTTTTGAATAAAAGTCGATTAATCTGGCTAACACATTGATCAAACTTATCCCCAAATATCACAGAACTAATTGTTTTGTGTCCAAATCAGATAAAATATATCTGAAATTCATTTTCGGCTACTATTCTATGTACCATAAGAGTTACACTTAATTGATTGATTATAAAAAATTACGAACAATGCCTGAATTCGATGAAAAGAAACCTTTAAGGTGAGTAATTTTTCTCTCCTTTATTACGAATTAATTACGAATTTATCGCGATTAATCGATTTATTTCTTAATTACAGATGTACTAATGAAGTTAGTCGTTTCATCAAGCATACCCAACATCAAAATATCGGTTTGTTCAATCATGTTCGAGGTGTTAGCGTTACAAACGGCCGTCTCAAGAGTCTTTCCGCACAAGTCCAAGAATTTGTCGAACAAAATGTGGAATTGTGCCAACCGGAATGTGTTCATATTTGTGACGGTTCCGATGCTGAAAATCAACATTTATTGAATCTTTTACAGAAAAATTGCACCATTGTTCCATTACCGAAATATGAGAATTGGTAAGTTCTATTTTTAACAATTTTCGCGTATTTTCCAACGGATTTTCACAATTTAAACGGAATTTTAAAGAGCATTTAAACGTGCAGAGGGGTTACTATCTAATTTTTGGAAATTCCAGTCTAATCTAGAGTTATAAGCGTTCAAATGAACCCTCGTTCAATTGTCTAAGTTTAAAACTGTCGAATTTCTAATTTGTCAACGATTTTCCGGAAAATTAACAGTACGATCGGAAAATTTCTTGCAGATTTGGAAAGCGCTTGGAATTTTCTATATGTTTAAGAAAATTTATTGAAAACTAAGCAATATTGGTGAAGTTATAAGCGAAAATATAAAAAATTGTACAAAATACTACTACTAAAAGATGCTTTAATTTTCTTTCTATTACTCTAAATTACATTTGAATTTCCAAAAATTAAATAGTAGCGCTTCTCCAATTTGAAATGCTCTTTCAAATTCCGTTTAGATCACGAAAATCGGTTGGAAACTGACCGAGAATTCTCGTTTCGAAAATTGTTTGATTTTATATTAAAATTTTCTATTGATTTGTTCGATTAGTTGGTTGGCTCGAACAAATCCAGCCGATACGGCCCGTGTTGAATCGAAAACGTTTATTTGTACGGAAAAACGCGCCGATACAATACCAACAACAAAAGAAGGCATTAAAGGTGCATTGGGCAATTGGATATCACCGTGCGATATGCAGAAAGCCATCGAAGATCGTTTTACTGGTTGTATGAAAGGGCGTGTAATGTACGTGATACCATTTTCAATGGGTCCAGTAACATCGCCATTATCCAAATATGGTGTACAAATTACGGATTCACCATACGTTGTGGCGTCCATGCGTATTATGACCCGGATGGGTCAAGAAGTTCTAGATAAATTGAATAAAGGTGGTGAATTTGTTAAATGTTTACATTCGGTTGGTACGCCAGCTGATGGTTGTATTGAAATGCCGAGTTGGCCGTGTGATCCAGAACGTACCATCATTTTGCACAAGTAAAACGAATTGATAAAGTGAAATTTTAGTTTAATTAACTAATAAATTTATAGACCGGCTTGTAATGAAATTGTCTCTTATGGGAGCGGTTATGGTGGTAATTCGCTACTTGGTAAAAAATGTTTTGCGCTACGAATCGGCTCAACTATCGCTAAACGTGAAGGTTGGCTAGCTGAACATATGTTGGTGAGTATTGTGATTTTTAAATAACAGTAATCACTAATTTGGTGCAATGTAGGCAACCAACTATTAGTAATACACACTAATTGTTGGTTGCCTATATTATACAAAAATTGGTGCAATATAGGCAACCAACTGTTAGTAATGTATACTAATTGTTGGTTGCCTATATTACACAAAAATTACACTAAAAATGAATTAATATCAGGTAATTAACTCGATTTCCAATTAGATTTTGGGAATAACCAACCCGAAGGGTGAGAAACGCTACATTACCGCCGCTTTTCCGTCAGCTTGTGGTAAAACAAATCTAGCCATGTTAACGCCAACTTTACCCGGTTATAAAGTCGAATGTGTCGGTGATGATATCTGTTGGATGCGTTTTAACGATAAAGGTGAATTGCGTGCCATCAATCCCGAAAATGGTTTCTTCGGTGTGGCACCAGGTACATCAAAAGTTAGTAATCCAGTTGCAATGGAGACAATTTTCAAAAATACAATCTTCACAAATGTCGCCTCAACTAGTGATGGTGGTGTCTATTGGGAAGGTATGGAAGATGAAATCGATCCGAATGTTAAAATCACCGATTGGCATGGTAATCCATGGGTACGTGGTGAATCGAAAGTACCAGCCGCCCATCCAAATTCGAGATTTTGTACACCGGCCAAACAATGTCCAATTATCGATCCCCAATGGGAGGATCCGGAGGGTGTTCCGATTTCCGCTATATTATTCGGCGGTCGTCGTCCAGTTGGTGTACCGTTAATTTACGAAGCTAGAAATTGGAAACATGGCGTTTTAATTGGTGCTTCAATGCGCAGTGAAGCTACAGCTGCTGCTGAACATAAAGGCAAAGTTATAATGCACGATCCGTTCGCTATGCGGCCGTTCTTCGGTTACAATTTCGGCCATTATTTGAGCCATTGGTTGAGTATGGAAGAGAAATCCAGTTGTTTACCGAAAATCTTCCATGTCAATTGGTTTAGAAAAGATAAAGATGGGAAATTCTTATGGCCGGGATTCGGTGAGAATTGTCGTGTATTAGATTGGGTTTTGAAACGTTTAGATGGGGAGAGTTGTTGTTGTGAATCACCAATTGGTTATTTACCATCGCCTGATGGTCTGAATCTTGAAGGGTTAAAAGAAAAGGTCGATTTCGATGAGTTGTTTTCGTTGCCGAAAGATTTCTGGCAGGAGGAAGTTTGCGCTATTGAGAAATATTTCGATGAACAAGTCGGTATGGATCTACCCGAAGCTGTACGGAACGAATTGAAGGATTTGAAGAAACGAATTGAAGAATTGTAAAATTGTATTATCGTCTATTTTATTGTAATTTTAACAATTATTTTTGTACATATCGATGGAATATTTTGAAAATAAATCAATCAATTTTAAATAAACCGCATTTTAAGATGAATAAAATAAAAATACTGAAATTAGTGAGGAGACAAGCTACGATTTTTCAATAGCCATCATAATTCTGTAATATAGGCAACCAACTATTAACCAATAATACTAATAGTTGGTTGCCTACATTACAACAATGGTTATGGTAATTTATCGTTTTTCAGCGAAAAATCGCAATTTAGCCCACTTTTAACTGAAACAAGGAGATTCTCATATAACTGCAAGAAATTCAACTGGAATCTTTCAAAACTTTGCGCCCCATCGCTAGCGGTGTGAATGTACTTTTACTGGGCGGTGGATTTAATTTATTTGTGATATAAATGAAAGCTTCATACAGGCTATTGCGCTGTAGGGCTGAAGCTGTAAAATGTCGAATTTTCTCGCGATTACACCACAACATCGCTTTACTCAACGTTGAATCGAAATCGGCCGTTTCACATTCTTTAAATTTATTGGCAACTACAATAATTGTCACCTCTTTCTTGTCTTTATTCTTGTCGATATCCTTCTTCAGTGCAACTAGAACATCCAATGATTCCGATTTTTCTGTATCGTAAACCAGAATATAGCCATCAGCTATTGTGAGGTAATGTCTGGGTAGTTGTTGGTTTGTCGTACCGCTCGCCGTACTCGTTTGGGATTGTTCTAGACCGGCTGTATCATAGAAACGGACTTTTTCACGTGTACCTTTATCCGATTCTATATTAGCAACGTAGATATCCTCGATAGTTGAATGTAATTCCTGAAATTATTGTAGTAAATAATTGAGAATTTACCGATTGTTGGAAATACCGATTTTTCTGTGATGTTGCCGTAGATCACCTGTTCTAAAACAGCAGTTTTTCCAACCCCTTTCATACCGCAAACAACAACTTTGCTAGTTTTACCCATTTTTGTAAGAATTCGTATTTATTTACATTCGTAAAAAAAAATAAACTTGACAGTTTAGTTAGAGAGAGTCGGATAAAAGAGAACGTTCAGTTTTCCAACAACGGTTTTGAAACATCAGCGCTACGAAACGGTAGGCAGGGCCGGCTCGTTCGGTGGGATGGCGGGCACGTTTGAGAGGGCGGCATTTTAGTATCGTCGCAAAATTTGGACTCGAAAACCCTTAAAAGTCTCAATTAATTAATTTTCTGAATTATTAGCCGGCCAAATTTATTAAAAATTGCTTTCATTAGAACCAAAACTTGTTAAAATCTAGACCAAAGTTACCTTGAAATTGTAAAAATCACTTAACTAGATGAGTATTTTATAATATCGTGTTAAATTCGAAAATTATTCTCAAAAACTGATTAAGAGTCAAGGTTTTATCGTTAAATTTGAGGAAAATTGGTTATATTTTGATTTTTTTATATTTACGTAGAAAAATTTGTCTGAAAAACTGTTGGTCACTTTTCACTCAAAACTCAAGTTGGACTCATCGGAAAGACTTCATGTCTTTGGGAAAATGTGGAAATTTTGAGTTATGAATGAAAATCTAGAAGCTTGTTTTTCCATATTTTCTCTTTTAACTCAGCCAATATTAATTTGTTGGCAATGAGTATAGATCGATAGCAAATTGAAGGAGCTTTTTAAATATTTGAGAAATTCGCCGGAAAATTGGGAAAAACAGTACAATTTCAAAATTTGAATTGTTTCTCCTATCAAACCAATTTCCCGTGTGTAATCTTTCAGAAAATATGACATTCAACTCTTCATTAAAACGTGCTTGAATTCTTTCTTTTCCGATTTAACCTTTAAATCAATTTTCCGGAAAACTAGTAAACCCATCGGAAAATTACTCAGGAATTTGGAAAGCTCTTTCAATTTGCTATCGATGGATTTTATATCCATTGCAAACAAATGCATATTGACTGAGTTGTGAGGGAAAATAAGGAAAAACAGGCTTCTAGATTTTCATTTATAACCCAAAATTTCCACACCATTTCCAATAGATATAATCTACCTGATGCAGCTAGAAATGCTCTTTCCGATGAGCCCAAAAACTTGACTTTTTGGTGAAAAATGAAAGAGAAATCGTTAATCGAAAATTCTACTTTTTTCCGAATTGTGATCCGGCCCTTTAAAAATTTGAACGAATATTTTCAAAAATAAACTGCGAGTTTATTCTATAGCAAGCCTATCACTAATCACATCGAATTTCGCAAAATTTCTCTTCAATTTCAATTTTCTAATGAAATAATATTAAAATAACTATAAATTTCTAATGCGTGTAAAAATGGTGGATGCGCCGGGTGAGCCTATTGTTAACACATTGCGTACGGATCACGAGATATCTCGTTTTACGATATCAAACGTTGCGGACGGGTCACGAGAAATCTCGTTCTCATGTGTTTGTTTATTCAATAGACAACTTAAAAGTGCGGTCCGTGGGGATGTGTTGAACGCGCAGAGCGCCGTACGCAATGTGTTAATATAAACAATTCAACTCCTTATAAACTGATTTCGAATTTTTTCCTAATTCCTCTCATCCAACCCCTAAATGTGAGTATCTCAACAATAAAAACCACAATACCAATCGAATAACCCAATAATAAAATAGTAAAAACCCCAACAACATGAGCCCATTTCAATTTAACAACATTACTATCTTTCTGTGGATTTTTAATAACTCTATGTACGTACGAATCTAAACAAGAATCAATTGCCTAAAATAATCCCAATTTAATACGGGAAATATCATTAATTATACCCACCATATCGTGCCATTTTGTAACTAATCCAGTTTCCAACGCTTTCAACACGAAACTATCCAATATCGGCAATAATATAGAACTTTTACGCGCCATAATTATACAATAGGTCCAATAAATATCGTATTTCATTACACGATAATACTTGACGGTGTCCTTGTTGATGAAACCACCAACAGCATAACTCCCTAAAATTGTTGCGATATAAAAATTCTATCTAATTGAGACGATTTTTTGTTACTAGCCGAGAATCGTTCCATTGCAAAACCAAATTTCTGCGTTTTCGAGTACTTTTCTAATTCATCTTCGGTTGTTACAACGAACCGTTTAACTAACGTGCGATATTCCGGCTCTTCATAACCCAAAATACCCTCAATCCAAGCGCTACCGGTAGTACCCCAATTTAAACGGCTATCGGCTAGATCTTTGACTGTATCGATCGGCTTTTGGTACCGTGGTACGGTCATAATACTGGAATAACTACTGGAATATAAACTGATGATAAGTAGACCGAAAACCATTAACATCGTTAGGATAACTTTTGGTAATTTAGTTTCTGCAAAAGATTGGCTTAGAAAAATCCGGTAAACTATTCCGACAGATTTGATGAAGGAATAAAATAAACTTTCATTATCAACTTCCGGATTGTGGTTATAAAAATATAATTCCAACGATAAAACAATTATAGAAATAATAAAAGTACAGCCAACGCTTATCCAGATTTGGGTACCGAACGAATAGACCGGCGTCAATAAACCGCCAGCCACTCTATGGAGAATCAAACAAATAATTCGGCAAAATTTGATTAAATTACAAACTACTTTGGTGCGGGAACCAGGCTGGTAACTCCAGTTCGGATCAGCGGTACGGAAAAATCCAAATAACGAAAAGCCGACTCCCATAGAGCCACCGAAGCGAACCCGATATCGGCGCTATCATCCAACAATTTGCCACGTAAACCGGTGCCGGTGAAATTTTCGAAAATATCGCCCCATAATTGATCGGCATCATCGTTCAGGATGCCGATCGGCGTCATATTATGGTTTTTTATAAAATAGATAGCTGTAGTCAATTCGGAACCATAGAATGATAGAAATCCGCCATTATTATCGACAACTTAAAAGTTAAAATAGTATTTTCATTATCGACAAATTTGATAATTACCAGGTACTGTGTACGGAGGGTAAGTTAGCGTAGAAATCCGTAATTTTCGCCCTTGTTGATTCGTAAATTTATCCGGAAAAAGATGGTTTTGATTGAGGAAACTTTGATTTTTATTGAACCACTTATTGATCAATATTGGTGCATTATTATCGGCAAAACTCACGTATTTATGCGTGAAAAACTCAAAAATCACCTCCTCTGTTTGATTCAAATAAAATTTAATATAATTCCGATTATTTACAATTTTCACCACCAATAAATCGGCGATAAAATTTAATTGTTGCAACCGGAAAATCTTATCAAAGTTTCCATTATCGTTCAATACGATTAAATATCGTCGATTATTGAATCGTTCTTGACTATAAAGTAGACTTCTCTCGATTTCTTTTAGACTAATTTCCGGTTGTTTACTATCAATGATAATACCACGACATCCGTAATTTTTGAACATTAAACCATAATCCGATTGGTTTCTTATTTTAATTAAAACAGCTGGAATTTGATTCGAATTGTACTGGAAATTGTCCAAATCTTGCAGGATAAAAACGCAATTGTAATTTTGAAAATACTGATCGATGATTAAATTTATTAAAAATGTTGTATAATGAAAAATTGCCGACATTGTTCTCGAATAATACTAATAGACAAACTAATAGTAGTTCAATCAATATTGTGGTTTCGTCCCAATTATCGTAAATAAAAGTGCAGTTATTATAAAGGAATTGAATAAATTGCGACATTTTACTATCACTTATCGATAATCGTCTAGTAACTAGACGATTATCGATAAGTGATAGTCAATTGACTATAAATTAAAACAGAGAGGAGAAAGAACGAATAGGGGTGCAGATACAAAAATAAAGGGCTGGTAGGGAAGCTAGAAGGATTGTAAGATGAAAATATCGAAAGAGAAGCGAAGAAACTGCGAAAAGTAAGAAAATCTAGACTGAAGATTTCTACTGGATTGTATTCTAAAATTAACATTTGGATGAAATTTTTCTTTATAAAAACGTCCAAAAATAATTCAAATTCTTTTGCACTCAAGATTACCCTAGAAAAATTGATAATATAGGCCAATAATGTGTTAAAACTTCAATTAAAAACAAGAGTTCCATTTGAACATCTATTAAAAGCGACTAAATCATCAAAGTAATGGCCAAAAGTGAAGAATTTAGATCTAAAAGAACAAACTTCACGATAAACTGTTCAAAATGATGTTAAAGAACAAGTAAGATTAAAAATATAGATGAAATAACGAAAGAAACCGATTCTATGTACAATAAATCTTGCATCTTTAAAATTTAATTAGCGCCATCTGTTGTTGCGTATTTGTACTCTACCAACTCAAGTGGAACATTTCAAAAAACCATATTTATAGTCCCAATTTAGAGGTCTATTATCGTTGGAAGTATCGAAACAAAATAAAGAGAAAGTATCGATGGAATTCCCAATCGAATGGTACTAAATTCATGTCAATATGTTGAAAATTATGGCAGTTATTGACGATTTTGTTTTGACATATCCCTGGTCGGAGTTTTCATGGAATAACAAGCTCAATTCAATAAATTTCTCATTCTAATGGTTATTGTTGTAAAATTTAAGAAGTCTCCTTTCAAACGGTATGAAATTTGTAAGAATTTGTTAAGAATTGTTGGAATTATTAGCGATTTTGATTTCAGTCAGTTTGATGGTCATACGATTTTATGCAATAGAAGCCCTATTGAAGAATTTCCACATTCTAATGATTATCAACGTAAAATAGGGGAAATTTCCTTTAAAACGATATTAAATTCAATAAAATCTATTAATAATTGTAGGAGTAATTAGTGATTTTAATTTAATAGATTTTTAGTTTAACTTTGTTTTCATAGATGGCGCTAAAATCGATTTGAATTTTTTTAAGTTGGTAGTGATGTAGTTTACAAGATGATAAGATGGCGCCAAAATTTGTTTCTTGTTTATTTTCTTGATGATTTTTCTGCATGATTTATCATTGAAAATCAATTGAAACATACTGTTTTTACAATAATTATCAGATTTATTGACAGACAATTAGATTTGTTGAATTTTAAACGAATTTCTTTCATAATTTTTAGGTTGTCTTTGGAATTTAATTGAAGACAGTATTGACGAAAATCACGGAAATTATGGACAATTTTGATTGGCCATATCGCTGGTCGGAGTTTTCATGGAATAACAAGCTCCATCCAATAATTTTCTCATTTTAATGATCATCAACGTAAAATAGAGGAAATTTTCTTTAAAATGGTATCAAATTCAATAAAATTTGTTAACAATTATAGCAGTTATTGGTGATTTTAATTTAATGAAGAATTTTTTTGTTTAGCCCGTAGTATGAATATTATATGGTGGAACAGCGCAGATGGCGTATTTTGGTAAGTTTTGCGCATGACGTCATTTTGGTCAAAAACCACATTTCAATTAGAAGAGTAGCAGTGATAATTTTACTGGCGAAAATGTGAATTTCTAACTCGCGATTTC
>JACDRQ010000674.1:4207-33410 GCA_013841215.1 Hycleus cichorii
GCAGCAGTTTACAAAGGCGTCATACTTATCAAAATGTTATAGTTTTGTACTAGAATATTAGAACATTTTCATAATTGAAAAAATTTTCTACTAAAATCGTCAAATTTTGGAGTGAACGTACTACATTTTTTAATTAAAATGTTCAAATTTTAGGGTAAACGTGCTAACTTCTTCAAAAATTTCTAAGCTACTAGAATGTCGTCAAAGCAAAACCAAACTTTTTCATTGAAATCTTCAAATTTTAGGCTAAAAGTACTAATTTTTCCAATAATTTTTGAAATACTGTAATACATATTATTGAAGTAAAGCAAAAGCTGTCACTAAAATTCTAAAATTTTTGACTAAAAAATTCTACGAGAATCAAACAAATCAAAACTTCTCAATAGAAGGCAAAATTTCTCATATAAAAAATCTTAAAGGGCATTTTTTTCTCAAAATTTTGATTATAACTATATTATTAGTCAAGGGAAAATATTATAAATTATAAGAAATTGCAATAAAACACATGCTCCTGCAAAATATTTGAAAAAATTGCGTTCCTGTTGTTTTAAAACTCTCATAGAGAAAATTTCGAGAAACCTTGATTTATCTAGCTCCAATAGAAATTTTGGCACCTTGAGTGAGAAAGTTTGCTTTATTTCAAACATTTTTCAGCATACTAGATAATTCTAGAGAACCGAAATTATAAAAAAAAGTAGCACTGTTAGTATTAAATGTCAATTTTTGATATATTTTGAATAATTTCACTAATTTATGTAGTTACAACCAAAATTTAAAAAAGCATTCCTGACAAACTTTCGAAACAGTACAGTTATTCTAAAATTTTAGAGTAAAAGTACATATTGTACATATTTCACTAAAATCTTCAAATTTTGGAGCAAAAGTGCTAAATTTTTCAAAAATTTATAAAATACTACTCGAAGTAAAAGAAACTTTTCCGTGCAAGGTGGAATATATCATATAGTTACGACCATATGGATTGGAATAGCCTTTCAAGGCATTTGTTATCAGTGTGTTTTTAGATCACTAGAAACTAACACTCAGACAACTTGACTAATTATGCCTAAGGGAAAACTGAGCAAAATGGGGCAATTTACAATTCTTATAAATCGATTTTTGAGGTAACCTGGTTTAATGAATTCTTGGAAATGAATTAATCATACAAAAATCTATTGAGTTTTATAGTTTGTTTTTGGANNAGTTGGATTTTTGAATTTTAAACTAACAATAAAATTTTCTAAACACTCCATCATCTAAAATTATAATTTTTAACAATTTCATTATTGAGTTGTCAAAAATGGGAAAATTTTGTAAATTTAACTGGAATTTTCGAACTAAATTCTTCAGTTTTCCAATCAAACCTTGTTCGTTTTGTATTTGAATCACAGAGCCTCAATTGTGACATTTTCGTTCAGTTCATACGCCACGAAAGGGCTCAACTAATAGAAATATGTAGAACAGATGTTACCACAAAAAGAATTAAATTGCTTTAAAATTTTACATTAGAATTTATTTAACTCTAATAGAAATTTTTCGAAAATTTAGCACTTTTAGTGAAAAAGTGGAGCATTCTAGATAATTCCAGATAACTAAAATTATAAAAAAAGGAGCACTGTTATTATTAAATGTAAATTTTTGGGAAATTTTGCCTAATTTTGAAAATATTTGAACAAACTTTCGAAATATTACATTTATTCGAAAATTTTAAAGTACTACATTTTTCATTAAAATCTTCAAATTTTGCACTGGAGGTGTTAAATTTTTCAAAAATTAATAAAATACTACTCGAAGTAAAACAAACTTTTCCAAACAAGGTGAAATGTATCATATAGTTACGACCATATGGATTGGAATAGCATTTCAGAAGTAAATTTACAAGGCACTTGTTGTCAGAATATTTTTAGATCAGGATCAAAACTAACACTTAGGCAACTTGAGTAATGATGCCTAAGGAAAAGCTGCACAAAATAAGGCAATTTATAACTCTTTAAAATCAATTTTTGAGGTAGCCTGGGTTGATGAATTCTTGGAAATGAATTAATCATTAAAAAATCTATTGAGTTTTAGAGTTTGTTCTTGAAGTTGGATTTTTGAATTTTAAAGTAAGATTTTCTAAAATATAATTTTTTATAACTTCATTATCGAGTTGTCAAAAAAGGGAAAATTTTGGAAATTAAACTGAAATTTTTGAATTAAATTCTTTAGTTTTCTAATCAAACCTTGTTCTTTTTGTATTTGAATCACAGGGCCTAAATTGTGATATTTTTGTTCAGTTCATACGCCACGAAAGGCCTTAACTAAGAGAAATAGAACACATTTTACCACAAAAAAAAATTAAATTGATTTAAAATTTTGCATTAGAATCAAATCAAGTAGTCCAAATTCTTCACAATGAGACAAAAGTGGTATTTTCAAATTTTGATTATGATAACCTAGAGTGCTACAATATTTACAAAAATGAAATAAAATTTTGCATTCAAATTTTAAAATTTTGACCCAATTGTATAATTTTCTGAAACTGTTTCAATTGTATCAAAAGTGTATCTTTTAAATTTTGATTAACGTTACATAAAGTGGTGAATTTTTTTCAAAATTAAGCAAATAATATCCAAAATACTGCAATGTCGTATAAATGAAACCAAATTTTTGTTTAAAATTTTCAAATTTTAGACCGAAAGTGCTAAATTTTTGAAATTTTTGTGGTGGGATCGAATAAACTAAAATTTTTCAATAGAATCTTGAAATTTGGAACTAACTTTGTAATTTTTAAAGTGAAAAATTTAGTTCTATATTAAAAATATTCCGATACTCTTGGCTCATATTTTGTAACATCATTTACTGAAACTATTCAATACTGGCCAATTTTTAGATTGTTTTTCTTTGCAAAAAATTAATTTTCTAAAAGAACAATAATTTTTGTGTTCAATTAACTTTGAATTCTTGAAACAACTAGTTTTTCATCAAAAATTGCACAATTTTTAAAAGACAATAGACAACCAAGGTGTTTCTCTTCAAAGCTTTATAAGAATTATTTCAATCTACATATTAATAAATGAAAAAGTGATAGCGAATTCCTTATTAAATCCCATATTTCCTAGGATCACCGGGTAAAAAATTATAAAAAAATGCAACAAAAAAGATACTTCTACATTCTCCCCTATAACCCAAAAGTCAACTGAAATTATCTACAATCGAAAATGCCCTATCATGTTTCCAATTCTGCTAGAATCATTTATATCGATTTGAAAACTAGGGAGAAATCGCTTATTAAATATTGAAATTTTTCAAAAAAGATATAATGCAGGCATTCAAAACTCTATGATATAAAAACAACTCACTTTCTAGTCGATTGGCACTGATCCTTCTTCTTTTTCAAATCATAACACTGTTTATTATGTTCATCAATTAAAACTTTCTGCCTTTCCAATTCTTGACTTTGTTCCTCGATTTTCTTCGTCAATTCGACAGTTTTAGCAGCATCACGTTTNTCAAATCCGTCTCTAATTTATCGCGATGTTCACGTTTATCTTTCAATTGCTTATTTAAAGATCTACAAACAAAATTTAGAATCATCAAATCTTGTAAATAATTTAACAAAATTTACTTCAATTCGTTTTGAATCCATCGATCTCGATCATCTTTCGATGTAAATTGACTACCACGCCCCTGTTTTGCATACAATTCTTTACGTTTTTGTTCTTTCAATGCTAATTCCCTTGTACACTCCTCTTCACGTTTCTTCATTGCTTCATATTGTGGTTTGACTTTTTCCAATTCAGCTTCTTTCTCTTTGATTGATTGTTGTAAACGTGCCAATTCATTTTCAGCACGTTCTTTCGATTTATTATCACCTAAAACTTCTTCAGATAAATCTTTTATTGTTAAATCTAATTTGGCCTTTTCTTTTATTAAATGTTGTTGATCATTTGTTAAAATATCACGTTCTTCTTTTAATGATGCTACTTCTTTTTTGGTTTCTTTAACTTTTTTCGTAAAGGTTTTTATATTATCTTGGGCTTTCTTTAAATTCGATGCTAATTTCTCTTGCTCTGTTCCAGATTCGTTACGCTGTTTCTCCAACTGTAATTCAAACAAAAATTAAATTGAATGGTTACTTTTCTAACATTAGAAACGATATCTTTGATTCCGTTTACATCTACTGATAATTNGATACTTTCCTACATTTGACATTTGTTAAATGGCCGAACTAAGCAACGACACTACATATTAACAACATGGCCAACTGCCTTGTATACTTGATATACAGGTTGTTCTACAATATTTCACCTTAAAGTGAGCTATGCCTTTCGTTACATAGCGTCGTAGCTTTGTTCGTACACTAATTGTAAGAAAAACTATATTTAGTAAAAAAATTAATACCTCAGCTAATTTTCGCTTGTTATCATTCAATTCGAATTCATGAATTATATACTCTAAAGCACGCCGATTCTTATCATAATGTTGATATTGTTTCAACTCCTCCTTCTCTTCTTCCAAAGTACTTAAACGTTCCTCAATTGTCCTTAGAAATTCTTCAATTTTCTCCACTTTCCCTTCAGTTTCTCGCAATATCGCCATCGATTCATCACGTCGTTCATCGTAAACTCGAGTACCGGCAACTTCACGTAACAATTTCAATCGATGAGCATCCGGTGCTGTTGCCATTTGATTTATCTTGAAAACAAATTACAAAACAATAACAATCAATTATTGATAAGAATGGAATTAAAAACAAATTACTTTGCCCTGTTTGACGATATAGTAGGGGTTGGAATTGGAAAATCCAGCGGATTCGAGTAGATTCATAACTTCACTACGTGGTACAACTTTCTTGTTTAAGAAATATTGGTCTTTTTTCGCACCAATAACACGCCGCAGATAGATTTCTTCATGTTCAATCTAAAAAGGCAGAATTCATGATTTTTGTATACAGGGTAAATCAAGAAGATGGGACAATTAAAATATATGTATAGTATAAATCATTATAATAAGTGAAAGTTTCCGAAATTGGTTTATTTGCATTGCTGCCACCTCAACTCAGGAAAGGTTTTCGTTGTTTTATCAACTCCCATTATAAGGGGTAGTGCAACCCATAATCTACTCGTATTTCCTCTGAATAATTAGAATTTGGACGTCTAATAAGTAATGCACTGTCTCTTAGAATTATAGAATTGAATTACCTTTCTGAGTTTAGTTGAAATGACTGTTTGTTTCAGGCAATTTTCTAAGTCAATTTAAATTTAAACCAACCGATAGTAGATGTTAATTGTAACGAAAGAAATGAATGAATTAATGAAACCATATTCTATTTTTCTAACAAGGAAATATTCCCAGGTGTCCCCCTCCGATTTTAATGAAATTTGGATATGTTATTCTCCATTGAATTNAAAATTGGCATTAACTATCACAAATTAAGTTAGAAATGAATATTCTCATGGTTTTTTTTCGAAAATTTCAGCAAATTTTACATGAAAAAAAACAATTCAATTAATTTTTATCAGATCAATAATTTCTTCTGTTGTTTTTCATTAACAAAAAAGAAAGACAAATAATTATTTTGATGTTATAATTAACAACTAAATTGAAAGTTGCCTTGCTAAGAGTTCTATGTTTTTATATTTTTTTCAGGAGTAGAAAATAGCCGAAAACCAAAATTATAAATAACTGAAAAATTATTAGACATAAGCATAGTGGGTTGTTAATCTAGTTCGATACAGAATTTCTCCGTTTATTCAACCAAATGAAAACAATACGACATTCCATTGAAAATAAGCAAAATTTTTAGCCTTAAAAATTATCTGAAAGATTAATCAATTTCAACCAAACACTGAAAGATAATTCAATTCGATGAAATTCGATTTAAAGCTCATAATTTGAGTTGTCTGAATTAGTAATTTTGATTGTCTAGAAGCAATAATTCCAAAGACATGGACTTTTTAATGAAAAATGAAAAATTTCAAAAAGTCAAAATTCCTGAAAAATCATCAACCATAAATCGTATTAATAAAGTCCTTTTCAATTTCACTACAGAATCTACATATACAATAGAAAATATAGAATTCTATTTAAAATAAGAAATTAGGGTAGATGTTCTGTTCCATATACTGAGGGTTAATAAAACAACGAAAACATTTTATAGAAATAGTTAAGACGATAGAACAGTTGTAAATCAAATTCCAGAAATTCCCATTAATTAGAACTTCTATTTTTAATGTTCCATGTTTTTAACTCAGCCTGTATCGAATCTACCCCGATAATTTATCTCACAGTTAGCTAAGTTTACTATGATTACGTATTGTCGTAGATTGATTCATATTTTACTAAATTCAAAATGGGTTAATGTACTCTACAAATAATCGAACAAAGCTACGGCACAACATAGGATAAACAAAGCCAACTGTAAGCTAAAATATCGTGGTACACCCCTTATAAAAATCCACTATAAAATTCTACGCCGATAATTTTCACAGTTAGCTGTGGTAGTTATGTATTGCCGTAGATTGATTCTTATTTTATTGAATGAAACATTTGTTAATGTGCACTACAAATAGTTGAACAAAGCTACGACACTACATTAGAAAAACAAAGCCACCTGCAAACTAAAATATCGTGCTACACCCCTATCAAAATCTACATCAAATTTTCCCCGATAATTTATTTCACAGTTGGCTGTGGTTACTGCAGTTACGTATTGTCGTAGATTGATTCATATTTTACTCAATTTAACATTCAAATAGTCGAACAAAACATTATAACTGGAAAACCACAGCCAACTCCAAAATAAAATACAGTAGGACATCCTTTATAAAAATCAATTATAAAATTATAAATACCGGTACTCTAGCATCGGAATTATCGAAAATTATCTCAACATAAGCGGAAACGACTCTGGGGCCGGTGCCTTCATGCAATAAAGCCTGCCGTTGTTCCGGTCGTAAATGTGAAAATTCATCACTCAATACAAATTGTATAGCATAGAAAAAATTACTTTTACCAGAACCATTCCGGCCAACGACTACATTGTGGCGTTTATCGAACGGTTCGACAACAGTCTGGTCACGATAACTTTTAAAACCTTGTATTATAACCTAGAAAATACAGAAATGTAATTTTTCCGCAATTTCAATAATATAAACTATACGTACCTGTTTTATATGCATCTTTAAGGGTAGAAAAGTAAAATTCTTGATAAAAACATTAAAATCTAATTGAAAATCTGGAATTAAAATCTATTTTTTTGTGACTGTTTACCAGCGTCAATTAGGCGGTAAGCGCCATTTTAACAATACAAACAAAAGGTGCGCTGACAGTTGTTGCTTGATTCCTTACACTTTACAAGATTTGAAAAATTAAATCAAAATATAGAAAAAATTTTTTTGCTCAATTCCGCTATACCGTAAATATTACAATTGTTTAAATATTTGAACTATTTCAACTGTTTTATCTTACAATATTTTTAATTTTATTCAATTTAGAAGGCTACATATAGATGGGTAAATAAGTTGTCACTGGCATGACACTAGGGATTATCAAATTCCCCTAAACATGGCGCCATTAAATTTAACTCAAACAAGATTATTTCACAACAAATCATCTTATTCAATATTTAATTATTTATCAGTTTTTATCTGTTATTTGTATAATTTACAATTTAATTGATTAGATATTAATATAAATTTATTGGGCTACAATTAGAATTAAAACTAGTGAGTACTACCAACTCTGGTAACTTTGATATTCCCCCAAATTCGGCAACAACGTGATTATCCTAACCTAAGTTTTTCTGTTGATAAGAAATCAATTTAATTATTGTTTTTATTCCATTAAAACGATGGAGGCTAATGTGAATTTTAAGGGAGGCGGTAGTTTCGTCGAAATCTGCCCGAAATTCTCATTGAACGCCGAGTAAGTCTTATTTATTTGAAAAAAAAACGACTTAACCTCACTTTTTCATGTTGTTAAAATTTCTTTATTGTCTGTGGCTAGAATGATTTACGTAGCTTGGAAGAACCAAATTTTCGGCTATAACGTAACGACCGGTAAACGTGGCTGTGTATTTACCGGTATCAAATCGGATATTGTTGATTTTTACGTACATTCATTGGATGTTTATGAGTGCCTAACAGCATGTTCGATTGATGGTGAAGTGGTGACATGGAAAGCGGCGACTTTCTTCAAAATTGGCAATTCTGTAAGTTTATTGAATTCTAGACGAAAATTCCATTGAAATTTTTGTCTATTTTCAACAGGATCTTGGTTTAAAATCCGTTAAATCATTCTCAATCTATTGTCCAACGAATTCGTATGAAGTTAAAGGATTAATTTCTTATCAGGGCTTTGATGGCATCAAGTTTGTTTTATACGATTTCGATACGGGAAAAGGGAACGATTATTTATTTCAATTAACATCAAGTTTTCCTTATTATATTGATGTTTTATCGAATGGATATTTTGTAGTTGCACAACAAAATCGAATGTATTTCTTACACATCAACAATCTTCAAGAAATACGCAGGTATAATCAAAATTTTAAATAAATTGATTTGAATTTAGCGCTTAATTTCCACCAATCAAATCGACTACAACATACAACCGATTTGAATCTGGCGCCATATTTCAATCAATTAACTCAAATCAATGCTTACTTTGTTATAGTTGGATACAGTTTGAATTTGGCGCTATATTTTAACTCAATTGGTGTGTTGTATTGATTGATCAATGTAGTAATTGATTGATTTAAATTTGGCGCCCAATTTCCACCAATCAAAAGACTAGAGCATATAGCCAATTGGTTGATTGGAATGTAGCGCTACATTTGAAGCTATCAACTTAAATGGACGCTTACGTTATAGTTTGTTTTATTCGAATTTGTCCCTACATTTCAACCTTCTAGTTAATTAGTATAGTATTAGATTGATTTAAATTTGGCGCCTAATTTCCTCTATTCAAAACAACTACAACATGTAATTGATTGGTCGGTTTGAATATGGCGCCATATTTTAACCAATGAACCTCAATCAACGCTTACTTTGCCGATTAGAATTCGAATATTTCAACCAATCCTAATCTTCCAATTGTTGTGTGGATTGATTAGCGGGAAATTGGCGCTTTATTTGAATGAATTTCATTAATAATTTTGTAATAATTGGTAATTTTTTCAGATTCAGAATGCAAAAAAGTCGTCATTTCACTTGTATTTCGTGTCATCCAACTGAGAATTCATTATTAACAGGTGATAATACTGGACGGATTGTATTATGGCAGAATGTACTTGATACTGTATCAAAACCAACACAAACAGTTTATCATTGGCATACGTTATCATTAAATTGTGTTAATTTCTCAATGAATGGTACACAATTTTATAGTGGTGGTAATGAATCTGTATTAGTTAAATGGTTTATTGATAATCCAAATCAAAAGAATTTCTTACCACGTTTGCAAAGTGAAATAAAACATATAAAATTATCATCACATAATCGTTATATATCATTATCATTAAATGATAATTCAATTTATATAATTGATACACAATTCCGTAAAGTTTCAATTATACAATCTTTAATTATTGGTGAATTATTAGAAGATAATTTCATTTATGATGCACGTACGAAATGTTTATTATTAAATGGTAGTCCAGGTTGTTTACAATTCTATTTACCAAATGATGCCAATTTATTGTTTAATGTAAGTAATTTTCTTATAAAATTGTACGACTATAATTCGATATATCTTTGTTTTACACATCGGATTATAGATTTGTCTATTTCTTTCTATTTATACAGGGTGAGTCAAGTGGTCGGGATATTGAAAGTATATTTTCTAAGTTCTGGAAATTTCTGAAATTAGATTTCTATTATTGTTTTACTACCTGAATTACCGTTAGAAACTATTTTCGTGTTCATCAAGCCTCGGCATACGGGATTGAGCAACCCATTTTCGCATTTTAAATCGTTTTTTTTTTAATATTTTTATTTCATATTTAGATTCTTTGGTGGAATTTAAGGAGATTTTGATTATATGATTGATGGTCTAGAGTTAATAGTTTTTCAGGAATTTTGACTTTTCGGGAAATTTTAAACTTTACAGCGTTTCATTTAAAAGAGTCGATATCTTTGGAATTATTGCTTCCAAAAGATTAACCTTTGGAAATCAAATAGTGTAAATTATGTACTTTGAATTGAATGTGATAGAATTGAATTATTTTTCAGTTTAGTTTAAATTAACGTCTTTTTCAGGTAATATTCAAATTTCACTATTTTGGTGATTTTAAATGAAACAAACCAAATTCTGTATTAACAACTTGTCTGATAATTTTTCAGTTGTTTAAAATCTCCAATTGGACTAATTTTTATCCTGAAAGAAAATACAAAAAAATTGAGAAGGCTTAGCAGATCAACTGTCAATTTAATTGTGACAATAATTGATTGTAGATTCTTTAATGAAAACGTTAGAAGGAATTGATAATAGAGTCTTTTTTTATGTCATTTGTGCTGAAGTTGCTGAAAAAGCATGTAAAATATTCTAACCTCAATTTGGACAACTGATGTCATTTTGCTAAGCCTTCTATGTTTTTCTTCATAGGCGAATTATTAAGGCACATGCGACTGGATTTTCCGCATTTTCAGCCAAGGGGGACTGAAAATTCCAAATAACTGAAAAATTTTGCTGGTACATTTCAATATAGAATTTTATTGTCTTCAGCAATATAAGAAAATATGAAGTTCCATTTAAAGTAAGCAAGATATTAAGGTTTGAAAAATGGCTGAAGAAAGTGAATTTCAGTTAAACGCTGAAAGATAACCTTATTCTATGAAAATCACTTAAAGCTAATTGAGTTCCAATCTATACAGCAACAATTACAAAAGTATGGACATTTCTAAGGAGCACTATAAAATTTAAAGTTCCATGAAATTTTAAAATTCCTGAAAAACTAAATCACAGTTCTAAATTCTCTAAGGAACTCTTTTAGAATTTTCATTATCTATCTATGATAATTTTCAGTTATTTAAAATTTTCAGTTCTTACTATTTTTCTACCCCTAAAAGATGAGATAGTAAAAGAATAAAAGGCTTGGTAAAACAGCTGTCAGTTCTTTTGGCACAATTAATGTCCGATTGATTGATTATTTATGCACTTTTCAATTGAAAACAATGGAAGAAAATGAAGATTAATGAAATTAGAAGTAATTGAATTTTTTTGTTCCACCTGAAATTTACTGAAATGGTTGAAAAAACAAGCAAATTATCTTTCACGTCAATTATGACAGTTGATGTCATTTTGCTATACATTTATTCTTAGGCGGATTATTAAGTCATAGTTGACTAGATATGAAGGAATTTTTCAGGCATTACAAAATTGAAAATTTCATGAAAAAGTGAAAACTACTCTAGCCCATAAATCACACAATCCTTAAATTTCATTAAGGATTTAAATATGCAGTAAAAGATTGACCATTCCATTTAAAATAAATAATGGGTTGCTCTACCCCATATATTGGGGGTTGATAGAACCAAAACTAAAGCTAGTTCACTTCAATCGAATTTTAGTATTCTATCGCCTTGATTCAGCCTTTATAATGTATAGAAATCCAATAGTAGTATTCTCTAAGTTGCTAGCAACCAATTACCATGACAACGATGTTTATTGACTATAATCAACGTTGTCATAGTAACCAATTTCTATACAGTTATAGAATACTATTGTAACATTGAATTTAATCTGATTTTCAGTTGGATGTAATTGATGCTAATAAAATCTCAAATGAACGACAATGCGAAATAAAAAACACTCAAATAACACGATTTACAATTGACAAAACCGGTCTATGGTTAGCAACAATTGAAGAGAATCATTATTATGAATATTCACCGGAAATACGTTTAAAATTTTGGCAATTCAATTTAGAAAAACAACAATTCAAGTTAAATACATCGATAGAATATCCACATACAACTAAAGTGAATTCAATTAAATATCAACCGATTGATGATAATGATAAGAATCGTTTGAAATTTTTAACTGTTGGCGATGATAAATTGTTTAAAATTTGGCAATTAACAAGAATTAATGATAATGATGATGGTAAAGTTGGTTGGATTTTCTATAGTTGTGGTTATTATCGTAATCTACCATGCCATACTGGATCGTTTTCAATCGATGGTACTCTATTCGGTGTAAATTTCGATAATTTCTTAACCTTATGGTCACCGGAAACGAACGAATTGAAATCAACATTATCGAATCCTTATTCACGTGAATCAATCAAAAATATCAATTTCGGTACAAATGATCAATGCCATCTTATTGTAACAGCAACAGAGAATTTATTAACGGTATGGAATTTGTTAACTTTAACTATAGCCTGGATGGTTAATGTTGATATAGATTTCTTTATTACCGATCCGATTACAACAAATATGGCAATTATAACGAAGAATCGAAAATTATTCATATTTACACCGAATTCACCACAACCGATTTATAAATCGAAGACTTTATTGAAAGAACAGAAGATTCAAAATTGTTGCTTTGTACCAACGAAATATTCGAATGATGTCCGGTTGGAATGGTACCAAAGGTCTACGATTTTCTTCATCAACTCGCAAAAGGTTTGAGTTTAGTTATTTTTATTTTATATTCAATCCAGTACCGTTATATTTCACGAATGATTTAAGTAATATTTTCCGGGTCTGTTGAGAATATTTTAGTAAAATTTGAACTGCGTAGCTCATTTGAAAGTTACTCAAAAAACGCTGGCAGAAATAAAATGACTCAAAATTAATGTTTTCCCTAAAATGAAAGTTATTTGATGTGTGTTTGACTCATTTTCAAAAATCGCGATCTTTTCTTAAACGAGCTACTTGACCAATTTCTCGATAAGCTACGAGGTTCAAATTTTGTTTGAACTATCCTATAAATCCTTCTCTCTTGTAAATTGTATTTTTAAATCCTTTTATTTTGACTGACTTCTCGGTAAGCTACAAGGCTCAAATTTCGCTGGAGATTCGCGTGGGTTATTTGATAACACACTAGTATAAATGACGATTATATTTCAAAACCGGGTGATTTTCTAGGAGTTATACTGTATTGGGGGTGATGCGGATGAACCAACGTCTCTATTTTATGACGATGATGATAAGTTGAATGATAATGAAACGTTGCTTGGTAAGCTTAATCCGAATATTCAATCGAAGTCCAAACAATCTAGACTTGAGAACCAAATTGTACTTCTACCAGAACAGAAGAATATTAAAAAGGTATTTATTTCAATTCAATTGTTTTTATTTGTTTTATTGATTTAAATATTGATTTTGTGCTTGTAGTACTTGGAAGCACCAATTCATAGTTCTGTACCCATACGGATTTTGTGTAAATCGTTATTAAAGTCGATGGTTTTACAAAAATGATATTGTTATTGAATAAAATTTTTATTATAATTTTAAAAAATTATATACGATTTTTATTTTTATCTTTGTTCGTTTCAAAATTCGCAAAAATTGAATCTTTGATCAAAGATTTCTTTCTTATTTTCCATTTAGAGAACAAGTGTTATGATTCATTGGAAAGAGCATTTCTAGCTGTAGAACATGACGTTTTCCATTTTGGAAAATCTTAAGGAGTTATCTAGTTATTGATGGAAATCTAGAAGCTCTTTTATATTTTCCCCAAATCCTAGATCATATTTCATAGTCCAAGCAACATTAATGGCTATAATGACCTGTATACAGGTCATGCTGTAGAGGAACTATAGAAATAAAAACATCCATATCAAGACAAACGGTCAAGCAGTGCTCATGTCACTGATGACCCTAGAAATAAATTCCAGACTAGTGCTGGAATGCTTGAATAAACTTGAAATGGGTGCCAGCTCATCAAGGAGTCGGAAAAAATGAGACGGCGGATCGGCTAGCAAAACGGCTCTAATTGGCGAATTAGAAAAAACATCAACTCTTGGGAGGAACTAGCAGAGATGGTCCTTTCGAAGACATTTCTGGGATTTTCAAACCGAAGAACAACTACGGAGCTTCTAGAACTGTGCTCTGAGGAATTATCTCAATAGCTCTGGCGTTGTAAAGGACTTGACATCTAGGGCCTGTGAAGAGGGAGATGAAACTTCATTTGAATGAAAAATACTCACCTAAATAGCATTCTGGACTTTATTTGAAATACAGAATTGTAGAGGGAAGACAGTTAACCCAAATTAGGTGCCTTGGCGAGTGTTCAGAAGGCCTTTTAGACCGTGGCACAATAGGGGATGTATCACGGCGCGCGTGTGAGGAAATGAAAGGACCTCACACGAAACAATAATAAAATAGTAGTTACTATTTATTTGTGTGTAGTGAATTTGAGGTTCAAACAATAAGAGAGCTTTCCAGGTGTCTAAAAAATTTCCGATAGACTCGGTAATTTTCCGAAAAATGGTAAAAAAATGAAAATTTATGGTCTGCAGCTTCGAATTCTTTCTCCAGTAAGCCATAATAGTCGATCTAGAATGAATAAAAGTTCATTTTACTAGAATTTCATTATTCTTTTACTAGACCACTGACACCCTGTATTTGTGCTGCCACATTTGTTGCAATATACGGGGTCATTTAGGGGACGGTCGAGAACGCCTTAAAAAGGGACAATCTTCGGTTAATGATTCGTCCTTTATTTCTGACTCGAAAATCAAGTACTATGGATCGTTGGAAAGAGCATTTCAAGCTGTAGTGCATGACGTTCTCCGTTTAGAAAAAATTTGTGGAAATCGGTGAACACCTAGAAAGTTGCGTTTTTCTTATATTTTGCCCATGAATTCAGCCTATACTCATTTGTTAGCAACGTATATAGGGTTCAAATGAAAGAAAATTGAACTCCAAATATTTCAATTGCTTTTATAGTTTTCCTAAAACTTAAGAAAAATGGTAAAATTTTAAGAGTTTATTCAATTTAAAACCTTTACATTAAAAAATTAATTATCCCACACATTTTAAATTACTTAACGAATAGATATTTCTAAGCTTGTTTGAGTGAGGACTCAAACAAGCTTAGAAATATCTATTCCTTAACTAATTTTTATGTTAAAATGAGTCTATTTGCAATGCAGAATAGAAAAAAATAATTATTTTTAATTATAAAACAAAGTTCAAGTATTTTTGATAATTAAACAAATGCAATCTAATTAAAAATAGCTACGGTTAACCACAGAAGACTACAAATGCATGTGATTTTAGACACAAGAACGCCTTCTGATATAAAAGCAATTGTTTTCAATAAAATAGAAAATTATAATAATTAATCAAATGTAATTATTTAAAATAAATGGTATACTAAATAAATCAACATTAAGTACAGTTTCAGTAATTTCAGTGATATAATCTACAATGAAATGTTTTTAATTTAATTGCTCTTTTTAAATAATAGTAATGAGCTACAATTAGAGGACTGTAGTGATTGTTACCACAATGCTCTTTTTAAATAATAATATGGAGCTACAATTAGAATACTGTAGTGATTGTTACCACAAAAATTCCATTGACCTTGTTTAAAATAAAGAAGCATGATTATTTGTAATGTAATAAATTATCAATTTTAATTTAACAAAATAACAATCAACATATTAAATTGTACGATAAAAATTTTTGATATTTATCTATGAAAATTATCGAGATTAGAATTACAATTATCGGAATAGGGAATTTCCCGAATCTGACAAAATCCCCTAGATTTATAATTGACATAAGCCCCCAATATTAGAGGTTAAATTGCCACATAATCAACAACTCCTATTTAATATTTGGTTGCTTATTTTGTTTGGTTGTGAAATTAAACAAACTTACAGGTATAATTCCATTTTCTTAATTATATTATATTTTTTATTAATTAGACTTTAAAAATGATTAATAATTGAATTATTAATTATCTATGCAATTGGAGAATTCGTGTTACTATTTTTTTTCCAAACTAAAGTCGATTAACTATCAGTCTTTTATCAGTAAAGTTCGGATGTACAGATTCCTATAAAAAATGCAACTACTACCAGTGGCGTGGAATTTATTTGCAATATATCAAACATTTTGCTTATTTTAGTTATTTTGCACGTAGAAAACATCTATTTATCATGTACCCCAACCTTAAGGGGTTGGGGTACATCCCGTCGATGTGCTGTGCGTAAAATGTGAATGTTTAATTTCCGATACCTATGAGAACGAAAAGTATATTTTTAAAAAGGACATTTCTTTTAGCATCTAATGGTACTTTTCGTTTTGGCTTATTTTAACTTAATTATGAATTAGATACAGATATTTTTTTATATTTTCTATTATAACTTGAAAATATTGTTTATTTTGCAATGATTCTTTTTCTAAAATGTGAGAAATTGAAAATGCTTTCCTAATCTTTGAGAAATTTTCCGGTAGCACTGTTAGTTTTCCAGAAAACGGGTCCACCATTTGAAACTTAGAGAAATAAACCCAAACACACGCAAAGGACGACAACTATTTCAGAATTCAATTTTCTACAAATTAACCGAGTTTTCAGAAGAAAACCCTTCTTTTAATTTACTGATTATTTTCATCTATTAAAAATCCTACGGGCAAGCGAGGTATCACGAGTTAAACTTTCACATTTTACCCGCAGTGCATCGATGAACGGTACCCAGACTAGACAAACATTAAAAACCACTTTTTCAGACAAGAATTTTCGTTTATTGTCCCACGGATTTTAACGATCTAAATGGAATTTCAAAGTGCATCTGGTTTAGTATTTCATTTTTGGGAATTCAGATGTCATATTGTGTTACAGAAGGAAAATGAAAGCTTTTTTTTATAGGATATTATACAGAGCATTCCACTGACAACTATACAGTTTATATGGCAGCCCCCATTATTTGCCAAGGGATTTGAAAAATATTTTGAAGATTTTTAGGAGGGTCCCTAGAGATCATTTTACCAAAATTTAAAGCTCGTAGCTCTTTGGGAAATTGGTGAAAAGCCGCTTTAATCGGAAAATTTCGCGATCTCCGCCANATTGAAATCCGTTGGAAAATAAAAAAGTTATACTGTTTGGAATCAGTTCCTTTTTCCTAATGAACACCCTTAAATTATTCAAAACTAGAACTACTGTCTAATTTAATCTAAACTAATACAAATGTCTTACTTTTTTTCTTGCCACTAGTTCAACAATAATTTTTCAAATTTTGTTCATTATTTTATTGTAGATAATTGCTAAACAATGGCCAAATTGGAGAAATTGAGCATTTCCGGTATACGTAATTTTAGTCCATCCGATGATCAACAAATCCAATTCACATCACCATTAACATTAATCTTGGGCCAGAATGGTTGTGGTAAAACAACAATAATCGAAGCAATCAAATATGCTTGTTGCGGTGAAATGCCATCAGATACTAGTCGATTTGGCCATAGTTTCCTGAACGATCCAAAACTATGCGGTAAAACAAGCGTAAAAGGTGAAGTTCAATTGGAAATTAACGATCTTGAGGGTGATCGATTAAAAGTTGTACGTAATCGAAAAGTGATACAAACAGATAAATTAACAAGTAAATCAGGCGAGAAAGCCGGAGAACATTTAAAAAACATTAATGGCGAAGAAATCGATATTTTTCCTAGGAATGGTAATATCGATGCGTATATTTGTCAAGTATTGAGTGTGTCCCAATCGATATTAAGTAATGTGATATTTTGCCATCAAGAAAACTCACTATGGCCGTTAGAAGACGGGCAGAGTGTTAAACAAAAATTCGATCAAATATTTGATTTACAGCAATATGATAAAAGTATCGATATTATATTGAAAGAATCAAAACTGAAGAAGGAAACGATTAAAGCACTAGAATCAGAACTAGAAAATGCAAAAAAATTGAAAGAAAATGTTGAAACTAAGCGCCATCAATTGGACCACAAACAAGATAAATTACAAGGTTTCGATAAAGCGATTGATGAGGAATTAGAACATCAACAACCGATTATAGAACGTTTACAAAAAATTTCTGAATTAGAAAATCAATTGGACGATTTAGAACAACAACAGACAACTAAAGAAATCCAACGAAAAAGTCTAATTGACATCGAAAGTAAAATCGCCACTAGTTTAATTGAAGAATTCAACGGTTCTGATGACGAATTGGGCAAAAAAATCCAACAATTCCAAAATGAACAAGCTCAACATTCAGAAAATATTGCAAAATTCGAATTGGAGCGCACACAAATTGAAGAACGATTAAAAACAATGAACACAATTTCGGCAAATATAAATAAGGATATTGGACAATTAGCGCAAGAGAAGAAACAATTCGATCGGAAATGTGAAGAACGTTCGCAATTATTTGACAGAATTCAACTAAAATTCGATTTAGATTTGAATCGAGATGATTTCGATAAAGATCCACGGATTCTCGTCGACAATTTAGAGGAAGAATTGCATAAATTTAATCGTGAAATTAAAGAATTGAGCAATAAGCAGGATATTGAACGGAACAAATTACAGGAACTATTGGATGAAATTTGGGAAAACTCGATAAAAACCCACGAAAATATCAAAATAAAACGCACAAATATCGTTGATAATAGAGCTAGGATTACGGAAATCGACGAGAAATTGAAAGAAATCGATAAGAATAGTTGTAAATTAGTTGAAATCAAGAGAGAAATTGACGATATCGATGATAGTATGAAGAAATTGAACAAATTTGATGAAAATGAATTAAATCGACGCGTCAAGGATATCAAAATGGAAAATTCGATTAAACAAGAGAGTTTACAAGAATTCGAACGCCAGTTGAAAATCTTACAACAAAACAGTATAAATGAAGGTAAAATCGATTTAAATAAACAATCAATTGAAGAAAAACTCCAAGAAATCGATGGGATTAAAGACAGAAATTTGGAAATTTTTCGTTTTCTTTTCGATGACAAAATATCTGAACCTAATCTCAAACAAATTGTGAATTTATTGGATAAAAATCGTTCAATTATTGAGAATTTAACGGATCAAATCAACCGAAAACAACAAGAAATTACAGTTTTAGAAACGCAAAAATCGAATCAAATCCAAACGATTCAAGCTAATTTGAATGATTTGAAAATTCGAAAACATGAAATCAAAGAAATCTGTACTGGACGGGAATTTACCGATTTATTGAATGAAGTAGCCGAAAAACGACAGCAATTACAAAAAGATTGTGGCTATTATAAAGCCAGCCAAATAATTAATGAACGTTATATTGAAGAATTCAAGAAAATCGAACCCTGTTGTCCTGTTTGTAAAACGAAATTCGACCGAACTAAGCAACAATTAATTGATAAGATTTTGGAAAGTCTACAAATCGAAATAGGGAAAATACCGGAAAAATTGGCGCGGATAAATGTGGAATTGAAACAACAAGACGACCTCTACAATGGGTTGCTGCAACAAAAAAATATTAACGAAAAAATTGGGGTTATAGAAACGTCTAAATTGCCTTCATTACAAGACAAGTTAAGACAAATTGATGGTGATTTAAATGAGAAATCCGGTAATCTACAAGATTTACAAAATCAATTGAAACAACCCCGAAAAATTGTGGATTATTGTAATAAAATTGTATCTGAAGTGACGAAAATCGAGCAAAATCAACAATGGATCGAACAATCACGAAGGAATATCGAAAACCTACACGAGAAATTGGTTCAAATTGATTTGAATAAAACTAAAATTGAGTTAGAATCAGAGATTGATACTCTAAAAGATGATTTGTATAAAAATCGCCAAATTATCGACAATATCGCCGAAAATATCAATCGACGTAACAATCTAATCGGGGAACGGCTAGAATTAGAAAAATTGATGGGTCAGAGGTCGAGTTGCGATGAAAAAAAGCTCGAATTGAATCGAATTATCGAAAGATTGGAGAGAGAAATTATCGGTTTAGAAACCAAGTCCGATTCAATCAAACAAGAATTGGATAATTCTAAAATTCAATTGAATCAAACTGTACAAAACTATAAAGATTCGATTGAAAATAAACGGGAAGATTATCAAGAATTGAAAGAAATCTACGATAAAATCGGAGTGATACAGAGTGAAATCGGACGCTACGAGGCGAGTGATTCTGATCAAAATTTGAGCAATTTAACTCGTCAATTAGATTATTTTAAAGGGGAGGAAAACCGATTGCATCTCGAGGGAGGGAAATTGATCGATTCGATAACAGAGTCGAAAGAGGAGATTGTTAAATTCGACCTAAATTTGCGTAATTTAGACGATAATCGATCATTACGCGATATTCGGAAACGAATCCAGTTATTCAACAATGAGATTGATCAACTGGATAGAGAATTACAAGGTGCCAATCGTTCATTTTTAGCCGATGAAAAATCAAAATTATTAGCGGAGAAACAACAATTAGAGGGAGAAATTAACACAATACGCGGGCAAAGGGCCGAATTAATTGTAACCATAAACGAGATAGAAACCGAATTGGATTCACCACAAAATCGAGTTGCTCACAAGGATTATATGTCGAAATTCTACGAGCTACAAATAACAAAAATTGCAATTGAAGATTTGGATAAATTCGCTAGAGCTCTAGAAAAATCATTAATTGATTTCCATCAAAAGCGCATGAAAAACATCAACAATACAATACGAGAATATTGGCGCTGTACCTATCGAGGCAATGATATCGAATATATCGAAATTAAATCGGAATATTCGACGGAAAAACAGAATCGCCGTACTTACAAGTATCGTGTCGTACAAGTTAAGGATGGAATTGAGTTGGATATGCGTGGACGTGGTAGTGCCGGCCAAAAAGTCTTAGCTTGTCTGCTAATCCGCCTGGCTATTGCTGAAATTTTGGCTGCACGTTGCGGCATTCTGGCGTTAGATGAACCAACAACAAATTTGGATCGGAATAATATCGAAAGTTTAGGCCAAACGTTGTCTAAAATTATCGATGATAGACAGTTGGGAAGGAATTTCCAATTGTTGATCATAACACATGATGAGGATTTTTTGAAAATTATAACGCGATCGCATCATGTGCCGCATTTTTATCGAATCACACGCAATCGGGACGGATTCTCGAAGATTACGAAAGAATACGATTTATAATCCGATTTACTGTAGTATTCTCTAACTTTATGGAAATTCGTTGTAACGCTGAAGATCAAAGATTTCAAACAAAACTTTACCAAGTTCATTACAGTTTTCTATAATTTTTTTCTCAATTATTTAACTCACTCAAGTGTCATTTAAACGTCAATTTAGCCCTTAAATGGCAGTTGCATTTCTCCACAGGTGACTCTGATCTTTTTGAATTTAGCTACAAAACATATGTTACTTGGAAATATAATTGAGTCAATTAAACATTAGATGGCACTGAAATAGGTGAGTTCAAGTTTTAAAGAGATTAGAATGAAAATAAAGTTGGAGAATACCAATTTTTGGAGTTGTTTCTATTGGCAATCAATCGTTACAGGGGGCAAATGAGCAATTGGTAGAAATAAGGAGCTGTTCAACAATTTTAATTATTCACTTTTTATTGTTTTAATCAATATTTATAATTAAATCAATAGATGAATTAGTAATGAAATTACTTTAACCTCAATTTCTTCGTTAATATTTTTTTGTTGTAGCAACCCATTGTAGAGGTCGTCTTGTTGTTTCAATTCCACATTTATCCGCGCCAATTTTTCCGGTATTTTCCCTATTTGCATTTGTAGATTTTCCAAAATCTTATCAATTAATTGTTGCTTAGTTCGATCGAATTTCGTTTTACCAACAGGACAACAGGGTTCGATTTTCTTGAATTCTTCAATATAATGTTTATTAATTATTTGGCTGGCTTTATAATAGCCGCAATCGTTTTGTAATTGTCGTTTTTCGGTTACTTTATTCAATAAATCAGTAAATTCCCGACTGGTACAGATTTTTTTAATTTTATATTTTCGAATTTTCAAATCATTCAAATGAACTTGAATCGTTTGGATTTAATTCGATTTCTTTGTTTCTAGAGCTGTAATTTCTTGTTGTTTTTGGCTGATTTGCTTCGTTAGATTCTCAATAATTGAACGATTTTTATCCAATAAATTCTTATTTTGTTTGTGGGTAGTTAGTTTAGCTGGGTCGATTGGCTACTAAGCCTTACCAAACTGCGACCATTTGATCTATTGTTCATAATCCTGTACCTATTACTGTCTCAGAAAGGATATTTTCTTTGCGAAGGTAATTATCTTTCTGGGAGACTTACTCCGTACCTCAGCAGGCGGTATCTGACGGCGCAATGCCCTGTCAGAAGCCCCGTAAGGAGTCTTAATTCGTTCCTCGAAAGGTCGAGAAGCTTCTTAGCATTTTTAGGCGAGTAGTCGATGAACATCTTTGCCTGTCTCATTCCCGGAGTTTGCCTCCAGTGGAGCATTTTATTGCTCCTTTCACATCTGCAGATCTCTTTCCCCCATTGGGTTTTAGTTAGCCTGCAAAGTGGTTCAGGATCTACAAATGTAGCCTCAGCACCTGCCTTTGCAAGTGCATCGACCAGTTCGTTGCCGCTTATTCCCTGAAGCCCTGGCTCCCAAGCTAGTTTATTGCCCCTTGCCAGCCGTTTCAGGGATTAACGACACTCCCAGGCGATCTTTGACCCAAGGCTATAGGCGCTTAGAGCTTTCAGCGTTGCCTGGCTGTCAGTCAAAATGTATATTTGCGCACCCGTAAGGTATCTTTCTAAACACTCTCTGGTGCACATCTCTAATTCAAGAATCTCAGCTTGCATAATGGAAGGAGACTTTCCTAAGGCTATGGTTGTCCTATAATTGAATCCGTATATTCCTATGCCAGTTCCTTCATTTATTTTTGATCCATCAGTGAACCAGATGGAGGATTTATGATGTAATTGATCGATCCAGTTTCTTATCCTGTGGCGGTCATCTATGGGCACTTCAAATGGGGTTTCGAAATCAAATTTCCTAGGCATGATATCTGAGGGTTTGACTAATGATTCTGAATCTATTTGATTCAGAATTCCAAGATGTCTTAGCCAGTCGCCTGGCTTGGATTTGTTTGTCTGGTACAACTTTAAGGCAGCAAAGGGCCCTTCTTTCCGCACCTGTAAGTGGAGCGGAAGTAGGTCCAAAAGTGCCTCCATTGCTGCAGTGGTGGTTCCCATAGCCCCTATTATACCCAGACACGCCAAGCGCTGCATTTTTTGCAGCTTCTTTTGCGTAGTAACCTCTTGTGTTTTCGTCCACCATACTAGCAACGCGTAGATGACGATGGCTCTTACAACTGTAGTGTACAACCAATAGGTTGTCTTAGGTTGCAGGCCCCCATGTCTTTCTAAAGAGTTTACGGCACGTCCATAAGGCAGCAGTTGCTTTCGAAAAAATTTTATCAATATGTGAATTCCAGTTCAGTTTGCTATCCAGGGATACCCCTAAATATTTTACCTCACAGGAAAATTCAATTGTTTGTCATTTAGTCTTGAGGCATAGCCTCCTCCCTCGCGTAAATGGAACTATTATGGTTTTGCTTGGGTTGACACTAAGTTCCTCCCTTGCACATCAATTGTTGATATAATTCAAGGCACTTTGCATTAGGTCAGATACGATACCTTCGTGCTTGCCTCTTACTACAACGACCAGGTCATCCGCATAGCCCTGAGCATTGTATCCCTCATTGTTCAATCCCTCCAGTAGGTCGTTCACCACAATGGACCAAAGCACAGAGAAGAGAACCCCCTTTGGAGGCAACCCCTTCCGGCCGCCATCGAGGCGGGGTCCTAAGCATAGTCTCAATCTAATTAATAGTGGGAGGTTCGATGCCCTTTTTATAGCTGCTCTTTTATTGATGAGTGTGAGATGTTATCAAAAGCCCCCTCCACATTCACAAACAATCCAAGTGCGACTTCTTTATTTGCAAGCGCCCTTTCTGCATCCTTCTCAAGATGATGGAGAGCGTCTACAGTGGATTTACCTGATTGATAGGCAAATTGTTTCATATGAAGCGATCTCCGTGCCAAGGACTCACTTCTTATATGACTGTCAATTATTTTCTCCATAGACTTGAGGAGAAAGGAGGTGAGGCTGATGGGGCGATAGGATTTAGGCTCCTCTGGAGGCCTTCCGCCTATTTTGGATATGAAAATTATCCTAGCCTCTCTCCAAGACCGGGGATATAACTCAGTGAGTAGATTGCTTTAAAGATAGCTCTCAGGCAAGCGGCTGTAAATTTGATCCCCTTTTGCAGTAGGGCGGGAAAGATATCATCCCTACTAGGTGATTTGTAGAGCTTGAAATTGGAAATAGTCCATTTCACTTTGTTTAGGGTGAAGATTCCCCCTGTCAAGGATTGACCGTTACGGATGGAGCGATATACGACTTCTAGCCGATCTAGATTTTCTTGGCAGTGTATATTGGGTACCTCTTCCAATCCGAGGAAGTGAGTCTTCAACAAGACTTTGAGACCGTCCACATGATCTTCGGTGTACCTCCCATTAGGCTTCATAATTAGTCTTAACGCATCCAAATGGTCCTTGGAAAAAACTTTTCGAAGCCGAGTTGCTGGTGCTAATTTATTTATCTCCTCGCAGAAGATCTTCTAAGATTCCCTTTTTGATCTCCTAACTTCTTTATTATGGTTTGTTAGAGCCTGTCGGTAGGCCTCCCAACTGCCTGTCATTTTGGCCCTGTTAAATGCCTTCCTGGCTTCAGTCCTAAATAGACTTAGTTCCCTGTTCCACCAGAGAACGTCCCTGGAGAACTTTACCCTCCTCAAAGGACAGTTGTCTACGTAGGCTGACATTATTGTCTGGCTAAAATGAGCCGAGGCTGCTTTCAGTTTCTCCAGTCGTGATGTTGTAGGAAAGGCCGTCAAAGCAGACCATAGGCTCTCTATGTAGAGGTCCCAGTCTATTCTTTTCGGCACTCTGCACTCCACGACTTTTGGTATGAATGCCTCCACGTCGAATGCTATCATAAGATTGTCTGACATGGATGGTTCATCCATCGGCTATACACGGTTTGCACTATGAATCGCGTCGCTAGAGTCATATCCAGAACCCTTTTTCGCGTCGCATTCATAAAGGTAGGCTTGCGTCCCCTGTTTATGATGTCTAGATTTTCAGAACAAACATACTCAAAGAGACACCTACCTCTTTCGTTGATGTCCGTGCTGCCCCAAATGGTATGATGAGCATTGGCATCGCAGCCCAGAATTACGTGTTTTCCTCCCGCCAGGCACCAACTTATGATGCCTCTTATCTCCTCTGGCGGTGGAGCATCACCATCTCCCAGAAAATAGGCTCAGGCGAAAATAACCATCCTCTTGCCCGCTCCATTAAGCACCTTCACCATAATTGTCCCCAGATCTCCAGTTATGAACTCTGAAATAGGAGCGAAATTAACATTTTTGCTGAGTAATAATACTACTCTTGGTCTTTCATACCTGGTTGTATATACAAAATGGTATAAATTTTTTGGGGGTCCTCTAACGATGCCCCCATTAATCCAGGGTTCTTGTATCAGTCCCACATTGATATGCCTTCTGGCTAGTTGCCCGCTCAAGGCGCTAGACGCCGCCTTTGAGTGCTGGAGATTAACCTAAAGGCATTTCAGGCTGTCCCTCATTTTGAAGGACCTGGCCCATTGCTTCTGGTGACCACGGACGAACCCGCTCCATGGCCTTTAAACCACTTGGACTTGCCCCCTCCGACGGTGCTGTAGCACTGTTTTTGGGGCTTTTCCGATTTTCCCTCTTCCTTCACATTGGGCGCTTTCGCCTTTGTTGGTGAAGCCGCCTTGGCTCGCGATGGGCCTGCACAGGTTGAGGCACCCTTATCCTGCTGTGCCTCAATATGTGCAGGCCCATCGAGACCCAAGGCGGGTATCTCGCTTGCGGTTGAGGCACAGGCAGGCTGTGCACGGCCCGTTGAAGATGAGGCTCCTAAGTCCTCTTCTTGGAATTTTACAGGTCTGCTACTCCTCGACCTCATTTGCACGTGGCAGAATTTGTAGCAGATATGGTAACCTCCAGTGAGGGTCCATCAGATTTCTCCGGAGAACCCTCCTACAGGAGTTATTAAGGTCCTCGTTTTGTGTCTCAAGTAAGCCAAAGATCTTCTCGTTTGAGTAGTCCTGACTGCCCAGGAAGTAATTCACAACAATTTCTGTGTAAGGCAATTTTGCCTCTTCCAACAATGCTCCCTCCCAGGGCTTAATTTCGGACTCTATGCTCTTCAGTCACTCCATTATGGCTCTGTCAGCACACGTAAGCCCAAGCCATCTCGGTCTATGATGGATGTGATGGAATTTAGGCTTCACGCTAGCCTATTTCTATTCTACCATTTTATTCAAAATGCTCTCCCCCACGGACCTTAATTGGTCCGCAGTGAGGAGTGCCTCTGAAAATTCGGGATGCAGGATTCCCACACTCACACCCGCCACAACATAACTATACGCTGGTCCTTTGGCGTGCTACCGTCGGAGTGGCTCCTTTTAGAGTCCCCCGGTTCATAGGCTGTGCAGCCAGTCTCCTCGCCTCGTCCGCGGAAAGACCTTTCTCAATGAGAAACTAAATCCTCTTTTTTTGCCGCATCACTCAACCTGACCCTCTGGTCTTTCAAAGTTACACCAGTCAGAGTCTTGTTGACTTCTTCGTCGCTGCTTTTTTAAGTTTCGCATACTTCCAGTTAAAATATTCAAACGGGACGCACAGCATTATTCTCAGGGTGAAAAATAATGTAGAAGTCCATTGTTTGCATATAGAAATGTTAATTAGGGTAGAAGTTATAAGGGTTGAAAGTAAGAAAATTGCTGTAAGTCAAAAACTATTCATCAGATTTTTTCAAAACTAATGTCATTCGAAAGATCCGATGAATAGTTTTTGACTTATAGCAATTTTCTTACTTTCAACCCTTATAACTTCTACCCTAATTCACATTTTTATATGCAAACAATCGACTTCTACATTATTTTTCACCCTTAAAATAATACCGTTTGTTCCGTTTGAATATTTTAACTGGAAGTATGCGAAACTTAAAAAGCACCCCGTTTGAGCCTAAACTTTGAGTGACGATTTCACACCCTAAATATGTTTTTCCGCTCAATGGAGAATAACATATCCAAATTTCATTAAAATCGGAGGGGTACACCTGGGAATGTTTCCTTTATTTGCAATTTTACTTGTCATATTTGTGATACCAACTATGATGAAACTCGCTCAATTTTAAGGATTCAATTTTTATCAAAAAAGTTGGTAAAGGATACAAAATTGAAAAAATACTATTTTAGAATTAAAACATTTTATTTATTTAATTAAAACGTTTGTTGAATTATTTATTAAATTAAAATTAATTTAGTGGGCTGCAATTAACTCCAAAACATTGACGTGATTGTAAACACAATTGTCAATAGTTTTATCGTTATATTTGTGTATTAAATTGTAACGAATACAACAAAAATTGAGCAGGTAAAAACTGGAAATAATTAATTTTAACCACAAAACAAAAATTATTAATTTTTTTTTGATAATTAAAATGAAACAATAGTTAAAACAACTTTGATTAATCGTAGTAAACTACAAATACATGTGATTTTAGACACATGAACGCCATCTTTCCCGCCATATCGAAACAATTATTCCAACAATTAATTTAATTAATTAATCAACTAATAAATTTAGGTAAATTTTAAATTAGAAGCAACTTCAGTAATTTTAGTGATATAATCTACAGTAATATTTTTATTAATTAATTTTTTATAAAAAAAGCTGCAATCAATCTATTCTAACCACAAGAATTATTACGTTGTTTACAGGAAATAAAAATATTAAGCCAGATAAATAGCGAATTTGAAATTCAATTAAATTATAAAAAATTAAATATTCGACAAAATAATTTCAATAGTAATCATAATTAATTTGAGACAGAGCTACANAGTTAACTTAATAGGGAATTCCCCTAAGCTGATCAAATTTCCCTAGATACACGATTCACATTAACAAGAAGATGGCCACGTAATCAACAAGTGCTATTGTTTTGTTTTAGTATTGTTTTGTTGTGAAATTAAACTTACAGGTATAATTCTATTTATTCTATTTTTAGTTAATTCGATTAAAAAATTAATAAATAATTTAATAATTCATTAGTTGGATAATTCGAGAACTTCTATTATCTCGGTATTGTTGTCAACTAATCAAAATATTATCACTTCTTCATGACGTCATTAAAACTAAAACCACAAATTTAATTCAATTTCCCTTTTATTATTCGTTCTTGTTCTAATTATTACAAATGAATCAAAATTTAATACCATTATAGTAATTTTGGTGATGTACAGTCGTATTCTGTAATTTTCCATACATCGGTTACAACGACAACGTCATAGATTATTCTTGAATAGATCAGTCTCATTAATTCCATAACTTTTACTAATTTGGTCAACTGCAATTTTATATGAATTGGCGAGTTTATTCTTCTATTTTATCTAACGAAGTAAATTTTATACGATTTTATAAGAATTTTTCTTATTTTCGAATTTGATGATATCATTGGTTTTCTATAAAGGCGCAAAATTTGAAAACAACCAATGATATAGAAGTACATCATTGAAAATAACATTTTTGTTATGGTCATGTGATGATTTAATTGCTATACTAATTAAAATACATAAAGTTACTAGATTCGTAGGCTGTCAAGTTAATATATGTTAGGGACTTTTATTTATTGGTTAAACAAACAAATTCAAAAAAATTGTAGTTGACCAAATTAAAAGAAACGATAGAATTAAAGAAACTGATCTATTCAACGAGATTATTGATCTAACTCGTTGTGATGATAACAGATCTAAAATAAATTCAGGTTTCTGTTATGAAATTTTAAAATGGCGTTTCAGGTTACCCAACGTAATGTCTAACAGATAATAGTCTTAACTTAAAAGAAGAACAGAGATGGGATGTTTTCTGTTGGTATAGTTGTTAGATTTGATACGCGAAGGTAATTGAATCTTGTCGCAAACCTAACAGCACAAAATCCCTAAATGTATTGGTCAACATTTAGAAATTTTAGTGGTGTCAGGTTGGTATGTACGATACATTTATATGTTTAGTAACTTTTTTTTCAAACGGAAATTCAATTAACTCCGTGTATTGTATATAATACCAGCTTTAAGATGGGACTTCACTCCCCGTTATTTCCGTTTTTAAAACGCAAGTTAGCGCTGTCGGCAGC
>JACDRQ010000675.1:0-24377 GCA_013841215.1 Hycleus cichorii
CTCTTTAAATGTCTAATAGGCCAACCACTTGGCTCACTCTGTATTATCAAAATTTCATATAAGTTGGCGTGGCGTTGTTTTGTTCGCTATAAATGTCAAATTTAATAGTTGAATCAATCATAGCCAACTATCAATTTTAATTTTGTTAATTTCAGACGACTTTCCTGTTGATCATGCTTACCATCGATCGGGTAATGAAAGAAATACGAAAACTCGTCCAATTAACCGAAAATCGCCTATTTGCGATCATTAAAAACGGCAATAACGGCGATAAGAGGCAATTATGGGGGCAATCGTTCGAATTTATCAAAATCCAGTTGCCCTACTATACAGCGGCCGGTTATTTCCGTATAGATCGCAGTAATCTGTTGAATATTTTGAGTGTTATTTTTATTTATGTGATTGTAACCTCACAATTGCATACGATTTATTTAAATTAATACTAATTGGCCATTGGCTAGCTTGTCGTGTCGTAGCTTTGTCCAGAAATGGCAACAAATGTCAAATTTGGCGCAGGAAGCTACGACACACGTACCAAATACACAGCCCACAGCACACTAGATTTATAATTATATTGAAACACTTGTACACTCTCTATTATAAATTTCGTTTATTATACGGAATATACCGCAAAATTTGCTCTTGTAGTTGGCCATGCGTTTGCGGGGTAGTGTCGCAGCTTTCTTCGAACACTTATCAAATTCAGTAGAATCAAGCTACGACACTTATGGAATTAAATTTAACGAAACCATTAAAAACAATTTATTCCGTCAACAACTGCAAAATAAAATATCACAAACACAGTAGGTATAAATTCTTTTGTTTTTGGAAGATTAGTATAGGTGTGTCTCATGGTATTCGTCCTCGTAGCAAGCTATGATTTTGTGAACGTAAGTCGACTTCTTGTTACAGTAATCTGAATTACCGACTGTCATTTCAATAATTCTAAGTTGAAACAAGAAGCGGACCTACGTTCATAAAATCACAGATAACTTCGAGGAGAAATACCGTGAAACATTTGGTATTAAAATTAACTAATTATTAAAAATCAAACTATTTGTGTTAATATCGTTGGATTATTGTCAAATTACTACCAGCCAATGTTGCATCAGATTGGTACCTAAAAAACAATTGTTTTAACCAATCACAATCGAGAAAATCAAACATGCGCATTATTAACGTTAACGTTAATACGCATAATAGAAATTACGTTAACGTTAGTTTTGAAAAAAAGAGCAAATGAGAGAAATTGTAGAAACTTACAACAGATATTGCCTTTTCACCACCAATTTGAGTATTTCCTAATTTTTTTAAACTGTTTAAAAACAAAAGAAAAATAAAATAAAGAAAGACAGTTAATTAGAAGAAATAAAATAAAATTAGAATTACAGGTTAGAATTAAGTTAGTTGAATTATCGAAAAAACAAAAGCAATAATTCACCAAATTTGTTGTTTGCAACACATGCAATGACACGAATTTGGCAACATTGAGCAATTGATGGAACAAGCAACGATATACGTTTCGCTTATTTGATGAATTACTGTAGATACAGAAAAATGACATTACAATAAAATCTACAGAAATTGGTTTAAATTGACCAATACATACACGTTTTAACCATATTTTTTCACAAAAAAAAAAAAATTTAAGCCGACTCAATGATAGACTCTCTGAAATAAAACGATCAATTTTATATGAAACATAAATAATCAAAGACAAACAATCTAAAATTACTTTATTGCTACAAAATATATCAAATAGTCGGCTATAGATTCGAGACGTAGCGCCATAACTTGATTCATACTAATTTGACATATAAATCCATAGCCTACTATGAGTTTAGTTGATAAAACAAACAATGACGTAATAACAGATAGATGGATAGACAAATAGACAAGAAAAGATGAAAGATAAGCGAATTAAAACAATTGAATTGAATTCTAACTCACCTGGAATAACTGATTGGATTTACAGACAATTGAGCATCGACAGGTCCACGTACATATTTATTAATCAATTCGTATTGTAATAAATTCGTATTGCCCATAGATATAATCATATGTAAAACTAGATAGGCACAAAATAATAAATATAAAATACCAATTATGATAACGAATATCAATGGTAACCATGATAATTTTAAATTATTGACTGTATCAATAACAAAATATGTATTAATACCGATAACAACTACACTAAGTAGGATTGATGTCACTTTATTGCCCCTAAAAATCAAAAAATTCGGTAAATTACAGGAAATTGACAATTTTAAGTGGCGGGCGCGGTATATTCGCGATTATTACAATCATTACAGTAGGCTGTGCTTTTATCGAGTAGGTAATTTGATTCATTCATAAATTTGACAATTGATTTATTTATGAATAGAAAACGTGTAACCATGGCAACTATAAAACAATATTGTTGCTTCAAATACGAAAATAGGGTGCACTACCCTTAAAATAGGGGTTGATATTTGTAACATAAACGGTTAAAAGGGTTGTAACGAAAATTTCATCAATTTCCATCGATTAGAATCGGTTTTATAGGTTATAATAAGAAATATACAGCGTACGCCACTTAAAACCCATCAACTTACCATCCATTAACAAATTCGCCCATAATTTGTGGATTACTAGTGAACGCAATTGTTGGTATTGTTGCAAATGGTAATTGTAGACTCATTATAGCATTCAATAGATCATTCATACCGGTTAGATCGTTAATATTTGAGAAATAAGCTAGACAAAATGTCGGCAATATGGCTATTGTACGTGTGAATAGTACACGTTTCCATCTGGCCCACTGTAAATTCAAGAAACCCTCCATTGAAAACTGGCCAGCATAGGTGCCGGTCATTGTTGAACTTTGCCCGGCTGCCAATATACCAATCGCCCATATATACATTGCAAATAAACCAAATTGACAACCTAAATAGATACCGCCTTTGTATAAATCGGCTTCGACAATTTCATTGTCCACCTGACCCAAAAAAACAAACAAATTACCCATAATTAACGGAACAAATGACATAATTACCGGAAATATTGACGCATTCATTGATGGATGTTTCACGCACAATTTATGCTAGAAAACAACGAAAAAAAAACAATAGAAAAAATAACCTTAAATCGTATTTACGTCTCTCTTGCACTACACCATCTCTACAGAGTGAGCCAAGTGGTTGGCCTATTAGACGTTTAAAGAGTTCTAATTGATGAAAGTTTCTGAAATTTGGTATGCANTGCACTACCCCGTACACCGGGGGTTGATAGAACAACGAAACTATTTTCCAGGTGTAGTTCAGGTGGAAAAACGGCTGCATACCGAATTTCAGAAACTTTCATCAATTAGAACTCTTTAAACGTCTAATAGGCCAACCACTTGGCTCACTCTGTATACAAGATGTACACGTAGTATAACAGAAAACAAAAGATACTCACGATATCTTGATTGGTTTTGCCATATAGACCATGGGCAAAAACGGCAACAACAAATACATTGATAATAAAACTAACAAATAACGCTATAGAGGCTTCAATGAAATAATACAAATTGGCATCACGAATCTTGTCCGATTTTGTACGATCAATATCACGTGATTTGACTAATGCTGAATGTAAATAGAGGTTATGTGGCATTATTACAGCACCTACAATATAAAGACACACTGTATAAAAATTCTGAATACAACACAGTTGGCTATGTTTGTTTATACATCGACAAATGTCAAATTTAATGAAACCATAGCCAACTGCCAGTTGAAAAATCGTTGCATATAGGGTGTCCCAATTTGGGACAATTGTTATCAGTATTTATACTACAATTATTATCGCTATAGCAATCGAAAAAAATTATTTTGATAATTATCTATTGTTTTACCGATTAGATAAGGTAATTGTTTAGTTCGAAAACAATTCCGGTGGAAAATTTAGGTTAAATTGGGGCTAAAATGGCGGCTATTAGTTGGGGGGTGTATAATTAGAATGGACAGCTTGTATATCGCTAGAAATCCGTGTTGTTGTTATCATTGAAGATGACTTAAAAATAATTGAAATTAATCATGTTTATTAATCGAAAATTGATTTAATGAATAATCATCGAATTTATTTAATGATTCATAAATATTTATCGGTTTTTCAATAAACAAATTCAATAAACAAATGAGTTATTCCCCATTCCTGTTATTTTATTCCGCAGATATACCGATAATTTTTAAACAATTACAACAATTGAATTTTAACTAACTGTAGAAATCCCAGAAAATTACAACGATTTTTAGCAAATAAACAACACTAAGGCTTCAATTTTGCTTAAATTTGTCGTCAATAGGGAAATTAACACCAGTGCGGCAATAAACTTTGTCGAACTGTCACTTTTAGAGCACAAGTGTCAAAGTAGTTTTCCGCACTAGTATTCGTAAAATAAACGAATACTAGAATGTAGAAAAAACTTGATCCGGTGTGGAAATCAACTTTGTCGCACTGTCTATGAATAGAGCTGACATTTTTGACTTATACAAGTGTGTCAAAGCATTTTTCCGCACTAGTAAATGGCGCCACTGGAACTGTAAAATATACAGCTGTCTTTTGTAGAAAAAACTTGATCCGGTGCGGAAATCAACTTTTTCAAACTGTCTATGAATAGACTTATAGTGTGTCAAAGCATTTTTCGCACTATAAAATAAACTATAAATAAAAAAATGCGCAATTTCGGACAGAAAACAAGCCAACATCAATTACAACAATTACACATGGAGAAAATCCCCATTATATCACTTAATTCCGTATGAAAAAACCACACTATGAATTATTCTTTTGTTTATTTATAGTTTAATGTAGAATTTCCCAGAAAATTAATCTTCATTGTTTGCAAATTACTTCTAATATTTATTATAGTTGGCAATTTTATTGTGATTTATTATTTCATTTATACCACGGTAATTTACCTTGCATAAAGTTGGCCATGTATTTGAGACGTAATGTCGTAGCTTTCTTCGAAAACTACACTAACAAATGTCAAATGCATAGCCAACCGTGCGCAAATAGATGCGCAGTCGGTTTTTAATCAAGTCAAAGATGAAACGCAACGTTTGTCGCGCTAGTGTGAATCGAGCTTTACTTCTAAATGGGTTGCTAAACATTAAAAATTGACTTACCGACAATTCCAACGGCTTGTAATAGGGCTTGCGAATCACAACCACTACACCACGGTATAAACATACCCTTAATCACCTCAATTTGGGGTGGTTTCGATATTATATATTCAAAACCAAACGTTATACCCATTACTGTAATTAAAAAACCAAAAAACAATTCCAATTTCCTTAAACCGTATTTATCCAAAAATAGAAACGTAAATGTATCGATAATTGTTATCAGAACACCACCCCATAATGGTATACTGTAAGAAAACAAAATTTAAACAACCGGGACAGCCTGTATATTCATCAATATCCGACAATATAAACAAAGTAGGCAATGGAATATTTGTAATTTTCCACAGTCAACTGTGAACTATTTCAAATAAGTATCCGATAAAATCGTAAATCAAGTGAGCTATTTTTTGAGTGTTCAAGTAACGACTTACGTTTTATTCGACAATAAATAAATGGCGATTGCCGTACCGATGACCTCTTGCATATCGGAGCCGATTATGGCAATTTCGACCATCAACCAGAGCAGTAATCGGGGCATTTTCAAATATTGTCGATAGCACATTTCGGCTAGATGTAGACCAGTTACGACGCCCAAACGGGCCGACAAACGTTGCATCAATAGACCTAAAATTGTGGCACTCAACAATACCCACAACAATTTGTATTGGGCCTTGGTGCCGCTCTGCAGATCGCTCTCGATATTACCCGGGTCCAGATAGGCGATGGACATGAGGAAGCCGGGCCCGGTGAAGGCCCACAATTTCCTGAAACTGAAACCCGCCTGAAATGCACGCAAATTAGTCAAAATAGCATTACATTAGTTGGCTGTGATTTCAACAAGAAGTCGCAGCTTAGTTCAGACAGTTGGCTGCGATTTTACTAGAAGCACAGCCAACTCGATTATAGCAGTTGGCTGTGATTCTAAGAAGTCAGAAATGATAGAGTTGGCTGTGATTTTGTTAGAATCGCCAACTAGACTACTCACATTTTCAGTTTCAGGAATTCGTATCTTCTCATCAGCGAAATACGTCGAAACTGGCGTCAATAATGTTGTCTCACTGATTGTGGCACTAGTCGGTGATTGTTGTATTTCCGATACTAGATGATTCTCGTTAATTGTCGTCTTATTATTCGCCTCAGATGGCATCTAATTCAATCATTCAATAATTAATGTAAAATTGAATAACATAACCTCACCTTTGTTTTTTTTGTTTTTGATTCTTTTGTTTCAAGTCGATTACGATAAAAATTCGTTTAAAATTCCAACAATTATAACACAATTATGTTAATTATCATCGTCTTATCAATCGGGATAATCGTCGAAATTCTAGATAAACACACAAATATGTTTAGAAAATTTTTATCAAATTAATAATAGACATACGTTGTTATCTATCGAGTATCGAGAGACACACTGAACAAATTCCAAACAACTTCAACATTTAAATATTCATCGGAATTGTGTAATAAATAATTGAAATTAAGTGGGGAAATCCTTGTTATCAATTTTATAACGTTGGATATTTCTCTAAAGTCACATAAACTGATAACAACCAGAAAAAATATACCACTCCAATAATGGACGTGATTTAATTATCTAAATCGACGATTTTTGTCGATCTAATCGATTTTATTCGATTTTTTTCGAATTTCCCACCAATCTACTACGGTTTTTTTACCACCGGACAATTGGTGGCCTTGACGGGCGCCAATTTTAAAATGCGCGCTACAACTACCCGATTTTTAAATAACCTCCAATTGTAGTAGACTTCGATTAGTTCAAATATCAAGTTGGTGGTATTGTGGGATAAAGGCGGCAAATTTAAAATGGAAATCGCCGTATTTATGTATTATTAATATTGTTATTATTATTATTATTACAATGTATATAGTGACACAGAATTTCGGTTACATTCGTCCCTGTTATGTCCTTAAATTTCAAATTATCAATTTTTTAAAATAGAATAAACGAAAATCGATCAGCCAAACGAACTGTACCCTGTTGCAGCATATTCCTTCGATATACATCTAGTATTATATAAATATATATAGGTAATACATTATTATTAATGATAATAATATATAAATATGATGATAATACAATCTTTGTTTAAAATTATCACAAAATTAATAGAAAAATAATAAAACAAATGGCAGTGTTACAAATAAATAGAAATACTATACAAATTCGATAATTAAATTAAAATTTACAATAATTCGATTATTAACATCGTAGAAAGCGGTTAGAAAATCACTAAATTTACGAAATTCCATCAAAACGTTGAATTGTTTCAAGTCTGAGCGAATTGATAAGTAACAACACCACTTTGATCTAAAAATAAACCAAAATTAATCACAAAATTAACGAATTAAATTAATTAAATTATATAAAATTAGAAAACATGCAAACTTACCTGGATTTCGTGTAAAAAAAACTTGTGGATAATTAGAATTATTGCACTTTAATTTTTTAATTAGAGGTAACTTAAAACTGAAATTAAACCATTAATTAGTGTCAAAATCAACAAAATTATAATTAAAATAATAATAATGGGGGAATTTCGAGCAAGAAAACAAATCAACAATTCTATCAATTTTCTTTAAATTTAGTTACAGACCCATTGTAATTGTCGATTAAAATATAACGCATGCTCATGCTCGGTTTACATTTTAGTTTAAATCAATTGAAAATATTTACATTAAAGCATAAAATAATAAAAATAAAAATGTTAAAAGTACAATAATTTAAAATAAAATAAAATATAAATGTGCTTTTATCATAACCAGTGATTCAAATCGTTATAACTCAAAAAAAAATTAGAACCTACATGATTTAATTTAAATTACCAACTAGAACAAGGCTATTTCTTATTTGAAACCAATTGGGGAAAAACAATTGAGGCCAATATCATACAGGGTGAGCCAAGTGGTTGGCCTATTAGACGTTTAAAGAGTTCTAATTGATGAAATTTGGTTTGCACCCTTTATTCCACCTGAACTACACCTGGAAAATATTTTCGTNTCACTCTGTATAAGTTTATCGTTTTTTTGAATATCCCTCGATAATGCAAGCAATTATCAAATTACCATCTACTAGCATTTGTTTTTTAAATCAATAAAATTGCACAATTCTAAATTAACATCTACATAACATCAACAAACATCTCACAAGGATTCCCCATAGCAATTTTAAATGATTGTCTACTACCGGCTATATCTTTTGATTGTCCAGCTATTTGGGTACCACCGCTACTTTGATCGGAACCATTCGATGAACCATTACCATTACCACAACCACCACCACCACCACCACCACTAGTATTTAAAATACTACCATTATTTGTTTGTTGTAATTGTATTGTTGAACGTGGCCCTAATGATGTTAGATCACTATCTGATGCACTACTATGCCCAGCTGCTGTATCTTTCAATTGATCGGAACCATTCGACGAGCCACCTAAATTCATCAATCAATTAATCAATAATTAGATAATTAATTCAAAATAATTACCACTACCACTCAATACGGATTCTTCACGATTATAACCATAAACCGTATTCTCACTAGTTGTATAAAATGGCATCGGCATATATTCTAATGGATTATAAGTACCACTATATGGCATATAATTTGGTACATTCGGTAATGGACCAACTGAATCGGTATCATTTTGTATTTTTAAATTATTCATAGCTTGACATAAATCACCAAATATATAATAACATTGTTCACTGAATGTGATTTTATTCACTGTATGCCTTATAAAACCGGCTTTTAATAGATGTGAGGCATATTTACGGGCATCACGACGTTCATTAAAACCATCAACATTCGTTAATAACCAATCAATCATATCGGTACCAATAAATGCATTCGGTATTGTTATTTTCAACCACATACGATCACGTATTTCTAAACCACTATCAGAACGTTGCATTGCTTGTACAATTGTTGACATTGGTGAATTTACAGTTAATGGTTCTTCTAAATCTAGAAATTAATACAAATAAATATCTACAAATTAACAAGAAAAAAAAAACGTGCTAATTTGTCCCGAAATCTCTCAAATTATATCGCAAATACCACGGTAATCTTGCAGTAAACTATCAGTTGTATTCTATAACTTTCAATTCGTTACCATAACAACAGAAAATCAATAGAATTATGGGTAACGAATTGCCAAAACAATTAGAGAGTACGACTTTATTTCAACCATTACCACCAAAATTGACAAATTGCAGATTAATTCATAGATTTATAAAAATCAATGAAATAATCTACGACACAACTGAAACAATCACCAACAAATGAGTTTGTTGCTAATATAGAACCGTAGTAAAAGTAGTTGAACTAAGATGCAGACATACGTCTACAAACCGTGGTACATACTCTTGAGATTTTTTTGTTTTTTTGTGTGTTATTTGTGTACATACCGGAATTAAGAAGACACTCACGTTCATTCGCCGGTATTGTACTAGCAATTGATGTACTTGATACAGTTGAACTACTTGGTGGACGTGCTACTGGATCACCACGTACAGCAGCTGTATGAGCCACCCATGCTCCTATAATAATTTAATTTAATTTAAATTAATTAATTATAATTTAGAATATTACCAGGATCTATAGGTCGAACTGGTTCAGTTCTTGGTATTGTAAAATAACCTTTTGGATTTGGATCCCAACATTTGGCTACAACTAATTTAATCGGACTAAAACCAAAATTAATTAATTATTTAATTAATTAAAATGGTAATTAATTAAAAAATTACCCCGGTTTTTGTACAACTTCTCTTAATACACGTACAGCCTCATCATTTGACATATTTTCAAAATTAACATCATTCACTTGTAAAATCATATCGCCGGGTTCTATACGACCATCCAGGGCCACTGCACCACTAAAAAAAAAACATTAATTAATTAATTAATTATAGTTAGAAACCACCATATATTTGTTATGAATGTCGTAGCTTGATTCATCTCTTTTTCCAATTGAATAAATGTCAAACTAGTAAGATATGACGTAAGCTACGACATTACTCACTAAAAACATAACCAACTAGGTTATGTAATATTATTGGTTATCAAATTGAATTGGCTACGTTTAGATAATCTAGTATCGTAACTTGGTTCATCTTGTTTTTAAATTGAACAAATATCAAATGTAGTAAAATATGAAGAAATCTACGACTCTATATAACCAAAATAAAGTCAATAAATTAGCGATATAGAAATTGTACAATTGATCTACTATAATTGATGATTTAGTTCAATTGTATCAATGAGCATTAAGAACTACTGCAGAAATTGAATAAGTGAAGAATTATAAAATGTACAATATTAATTTGACTCATAGTTGGCTATATCTGGGGAATTTAGTGTCGCAGCTTAATTCATTTAGTCTTGTAAATATAAATGAATAAATGCCTAATATGGTCTAATGTAGTAGTATGAAACAAGCTAAGACTATCCATCAAATACACAGTTTACTATTTTGCACAATTTTGGAATCAAGTCAACTCTGTAAATTCTAAAATAACTACAAAACATTAGAACTACTATTGTAGTTTTAATGCTAATTTCGAAATGGACAAATTGAAATATAGCAAATTTAGTAGAATATGAAACAAGCTACGACACTATTCACCACAATCATAGCCTACTATTTTATTAATTTGAACAATTTTAGAATCAAGTCAACTCTGTAAATTCTAAAATGATTACAAAATCTTAGAACTACAATTGTAGTTCTAATTAAAATCGCTAATTTCAAAATTTTAGACAAAATCAGTATACATTGATTGATTTTTAAATGAAAAATGTCAAATTTAGTAAAATATGAAACAAGCTACCATTTACCAAAATCATAGCCAACTATATTATTATTTTGTACAATTTTGGAATCAAGTCAACTCTGTTAATTCTAAAATAACTACAAAACATTAGAACTACTATTATTATTGTAATTAAAATTGCTAATTTCGAAATATTGAATAAATTTCACAATAACTGATTTTTAATTGAAATTAAGATAAATATCGACATACTTTCACTTTATAACAATTACGTTACTACCAATTATCGAGTATACTATAATTTACCTCAAAGTTGGCTATGATTTCCATTAAATGTCAATTTAAATCAAATCAAAGCCTACTACTAAATCGATATAGAAACTGTTACAATTGAACTACAAAATTCTATTAGTTCAAAATTCAACTTACCCTTTCATAATTGAACCAACATAAATACCACCATCACCACCTTTATTACTTTGTCCAACAATTGATATACCCAAAAAATTAACTGTATCCATATTTAATGTTACTGTAATTATATTTAATGACATTGTTGAATCGGTTATACTTGAATATGAACTTGTACGCGATATAGCTTGTAAACGTTGTTTACGACGTCGTTGTGGACGTTTCCTACCAGTTACATGTAAACGACTAATACTTGAACATTCCGATAGGGCCGTATGATGGCCGGTTGTTTCCGATTGAAAACTTGTCGTCTCCAAATCGGAACTAATTATCGATGCTGTTTCATAAACTCTAGGCAAATGGCCATTTATACGTGATGTGTATTTGTGGTGGCGTCGACCACCACCCCCGACACCCTGTCGTGAACTGATTATACTCTCGGTATCTGTACATAACGAATCGGTTTGTTGTTGTTGTTGTTGTTGGATTGGTAGACGTTGTTCGGGTTGATGGGTCACACTATCTGTACATTGGGAACCACCATCTGATTGATTCGAACCATCCGCTGATACCAACTACAAAATTAAACAAATTACAATCATAGTCGACTATGGTAACAATTGAATAGAACAAAACAACTCACCCAGCTCACTACACGTCCATTAAAACATGGCAAATGTGCACTATCATCAATTATCTCCTCTTTAACGACCCTATAAAATTTAGAAATTGGATTTTTATTAGAAAACAACAAACTGTCAAAACAAAATTGATTAATGTTATTAAAACACCTATAGCCATCATTGTCTATCACACTAGATCTATCGGTGTGTTTCTTTCTAATTGTAAAACAATAAATAAATAAATCGAAAATTACCCAAAATCATCGTCCATTGATTTAAAGAAAAACTTGTAATTTGGACGATTTAAGACGTTTTTAAAATCGGCTAAGGTCACTTTTTCCGGCGATATTGCTATTTTAACTAAATATGGTGTTTCTTCATCGTCTATATGATAAATCACTTTCGTCTCATCCATAATACTGCCCACTAATTATCAATTAAATTAATTAATTAGAATTGAATTGTTTTAATTAATTAATTAACTCGAATTGTTGTTTAAAAAAAAATTCACAACACTTTTGACAACAAGAATAACACTCGATACAACATGGCGGACATTATTGAAGATACCATCCCCACCCCAATTGTCAGCAAATGTCAACTAATTGTAGCCCACTGTTAATTTCTATAATCAATTTTTGACAATTAAACATAACTGTAAGAATCGTTTTTTAGAAGTATTTAGAAGTATTTTTTAAAATATTATAAAAGTAGAGATAATAACAAATTATTATTATCCCAATTTAGTAAAAGAAAGTAAATTTGGCAATGTTGTATAACTTGGTATAACGTCACAAATTGACAGTAGTATAAATGAAATATCCCCAAATTACGATAATTTTCTAATAAATTTCCAAATAATTGCAACAATTTCGAATATTAGCCAATATTGGGTTGATTTATCTAAAATTATTCGGATTTAATTTAAAGATGTTGGTTATTGTTGATTTGATTTTACTAATTTGAGTGGGCTGCAACTAGACGATTATTTGGGGGAATCAGTCTGGCCAACTGTCGTACCGAGTGTCAGAAAGTAGGTCAATATTTCACTTTTTGGATACGTATGCTCATATGTTAGGAAATAATTGTAAAATTCATCGAGATTTCTTCATTTCTGAGGTAATTATAATTGAATTTCCACTAATAATCGGTTATATTCACCCGATTTAAATTAATCGCAGTTTATAGGGGGAGAATCGAGCAAATTTCGGATTCTAACCAAAAACTCTACGAATCGAATGAAGAAACGCAAATTTGTAATAATTATCGTTTTATTGTTGTAATAGGAACGATAATAGAGCAAATTGATGTACATATGGAGAATATGGCTGAGAAATTGGGCTTGGGCAATGAAGTTAGACAGTTGAAAATTGGCCAAAGTTTCACCGATCCGAAATCGTCAGCTTTCCATTCAATTAAATGTACGGCAATTCGGGGAAATCCCCTAATAATTTTCTAGTAATAATGGCAATTTTTAGATGATTTCAAGCCGGCTTCAGTCGATACCAACAAGATTGCCACCGTTGATGTGGCCAATAATCATCAAGTTACAGTTACCGTACCCCATTTAGATGGTGCTGGTGTACCACAGACAGTATTCAAAGGGTCCCAACGTTTATACCAGAAAGAGTGCGTCTTGATTATCGATCGTGTTACCGGCGAGATGACACTGGAGAAATTGGCGTGTAATATTCAAGTGAAGAAAACTAGAAGTGAATCGACTAAATTACAATTACCACAGGGTAGATTTCTGTTATAAATCGTTAATTATTAGAATTATTGTTTGTTGGAATTGTAGGGCCGAATAGTGAACAACGTCCGAATTCGTTGCAATCGCGCTCCCAAACGCCGCCAATCGGCCAACGAATGTCGCACAAAACGAAGGTGACGAGCGGTAGTCGCCGGCCGGACCGACAAATCACCCATCTAGTACCGAAACATTCGCCCCTACACGCCAGCCCCAATTATCCGTCACCGGGCCATCACAATAAGAGTCCAAAACGGGACAATCACGAGTATTTTGCGGAATTTAATGAAAAAATTCGATAATAATCGTGAATTTGTAGGAATCACAATCCGAGCACATTGGCTAGTCTACCGATGATTGGTGTTGATGATTTTGAACCGCCACCACCGCCGCCCCAACCGCAATCGTTGGCGTCAACGTCACAAATCCAAGAGAAATCGCCGAATTTCAATCTCATAGATGATGATGATGACGATGATCACCGCCAAAATCACCACAACAATCGTGATAATCATTTAGATGTTGGTGAAATTACTGATACGTCATCGTCGAGTAGTGATAGTGATTCGGATACGGATCCTGATAATACAGTGATAGATAAACATAAATTTAATCATAATAGTAATAGTAATAATAATAATAATAGTGGTAGTAATAATAGGATACAACAAAATGGCCATACGAATAATAATAGTGAAAATACGCAGAAATTACCGACGCATTTGCTCAATGAGGATTTATGTCTGTCGGAATCAGGCTCTGATTCTGATTAGTTTTTATTATTATCGTAGATAGAGAATTTTAATCAATTATTACTTGACTGTGGCAATGTTTATATGGTAAATGAGACTATTTGTTATCATAAAAAACTAAAATTATGTAATACCATTCTAAGATATTGGTAGAAATACATAAAAGGAGCATTCTTGTGTTGTTTTTTATTTGTTATCGATAAAATCGGTGGAATAAATCGATAAATAGGGTAGATATGCGCGTTATAGGCAACCAATAATACACCGGTGGTAGTTCGAATATTGTGCTCGAATCTGGCAACAACGCCCAAATGTCAAACAATCCCATAATATACCCGGTTCGCTAAATCGAGAATTTTTTGCAATTTATTTTATATTTTTTATGAATTATTACAAATTTTAGGGGTATATTTTGAATAATTATCGAATTTATCCACGTCGGGGTAATCAAATTATTGATTTGCATCGACGGATCGATTATAACCTATATTTCTAGTTGTCAACTGGATAAAATGAAAATCCCTAATTGTGAGTAGTTTCGAATTTTATTTGTTTTAATATTAAAGTTTACAAACGAGAAACCATTCGAAGATATTGGTAGAAATACGTAAAAAGGGCATTCTTGTATTGTTTTTTTTCTTTATCACAAAATCGTTGGAATAAATCGATAGAATTGAGTTGGATTTGCGGGTTATAGGCAACTGGTAATACAAGTGTGGTAGTTCAAATATTGTAGTCGAATCTGGCAACAACGCCACTAATGTCAAACAATTCGATAATACCCTATTCGCTAAATCCAGAAATTTTAACATATTTGTGTTTATTTTATGAATTATTACAAATTTTAGGGGTTATATATTGGATAATTATCGAATTTATCCACGTTTGGGGTAATAAAATTAGTGATTTGTCTTGACAAATCGATTATAACCTATATTTCTAGTTAGTTGTCAACTTGATCGAATGAAAATCCCTAGATTGTATCTTCGAATTTTGCTAATTTTCTTAAATTTTAGGATTCGCAAACGAGAAATGGCATCAAATCCTGGATCGTCTACTAATCGAATATCGGAAAATATCGATATCGAACGAATTTTACAACAAATCGAAAAGTCCCAAACTACACTCAATAAAGTCGAGAACAACACGAATTGTCGCGCGAGAACACGCGACAATATCATATCGAAGGATAATCCGCGTTGTTTGAAGAACTTACAATTACACGCCCGCCAACCGATTATAATCAAACGCAATACGGAACAATTGGCGAAATTGAAACGTTTCCGTAACGAATTGGTGGAATTGAGCCAAATTGTCGATGTTGAAATCAATAAGACCGAAGTGGAATGGTTGAGTCTAACTTATGAGGCGGATAAATTGGGAAATCGGCAAGATTCGGGTGGTGAAAACGGGAGGAAAGTGGCGAGTATCGAGGAAATTGACGAGCAATTGAGGAATTGTTGTGAATTGCCGGCGTTGGATTTACGGCCGACGATATCCGATCGGATCGATAAAGAAGAGGAATTCGATTCGGATTCGTCGTGAATTCGATTTATTTCACAAGAATTGGCGCAATTTTTCTATGTTTTCATTACAATAACTGTAAACGTACAATTGCAACAGCAAATTATCGAAAATTGTACGAATTTTCCGGTTATTATCGCTTAAAATTCGATAAATCTCATAATCGTGGAGTTCCACTGGAAACTCATCAACCACCAATAATTTCGTACAGAGGCCAATTAATTGTTTCTTATAGAAAACATTAAAAGTGTCGTACAGAAAATCGATAAATTCCCGATTATTCCGCAATAAAACCACCAAATCTGTCGCGAAATCAATCTCGAATTGCTCTAGATCGCGATAATCGGAAATACGCCGACAGAATTCTTTCAATTTGCCGAATTCGTTCAAATTCAACAAAGCGTAACAGAATTTGACCTGTCGTTCACGATAATCGCTACAAATTGTCGTAGTTTTAGCCGAAAATTCGCCACAATTTCCCCCAAATAGACCACGAATAAAATCCTCGGAGATTTCGTGGCGGAAAATCGGATTCTTGAAATTTAAACGCTCCTCACATCTCCTTATCGATCCTAAAAACAACTCGCTTTAAACAAATTTTAGACAATTCGTTTAAACTACTCAATCGTTCGATTCTGCGGCGATTCGTCCGGTTTTTGCGCCGATTAAACTCGACGATTTCATCGCAAATTTCCAACTCGCGACTCGTCAGAGTTTCAACGGCGATTTCGTCCGATTTATCGGCGATAAATCGCAGGAAAATCCCGTAATTCGGCTCGTCAATCGCCAGGTGATTCTCGGGGCCGTTGCACGATAGATTCTGGAGGTATTTCTGTTGAAATCCGATCAATTGAGCGATTCGCTGCGATTTAAGCGATTCTTACCAGGATAGTCGAACGTTTCGTTGTCGAATGACTCGATTTGTTCTTGACGGTATCGTAGATGATTTTCGTGAATTTTTCGGCAATTAATTCCGCAGTTTTCGGGTGTAATTTCGGATAATTAACGTTTCTATTAATCGATTCGCAATTCGAATTTAACAGAATTTCAAAAATACCCGATTCTGTCATGTTGAGGTTATGTTGCGCACATTTGAACTACTGTCAACAATATTGCGCCGATAATTGTAGCGCAATTTAAACAACATCAAATAATAATCCAACAACCTCAAGAAATTATAAAAATTAAACTACAATAATAAAATATTTGATTATTAATATTTCAACAAGTTTTAATAACGATTGGGTTTATAGATTTTATTTTTAATCGAATAGAGTTATACTGCTGCCATCTATCGGTGTATTGGAGATCTCCACGGTCGATAATGCAGTCAGCCGAGTTACCATCGGTTGTTCAATTTGGCAAAATGGCGTCTATCTTGAAATTATCAAAATCCGTTGCAAAATTATCGAAAAATACCAATATTTTACAGGTAAATTCCACAATTTTCCAATAAAATAATCAATAATTAATCAAATAACCCAACAATAATATAACTCCAATTGTATAATTGTAGTATTACGTAATTTGGTGACATAACCCTACTTTTTAATTTGCTCGAAATTTTCCGTTAAAACCGCAATAAAAGCAAATTTGATTCAATTTGAAGGTAGTTAACTGATTAATGATTAAAGTTTTGTATAATTTGGTGGTTGTTGGTTGGAAAATCTACCCTAGTTTAGCCCCCACCCTTCCGTCGATTTAAGGGTTGATTGATCGAAGATTAATGTTGTTTTCTAGATAACAAAGAATTTACGTAATGCGTCGACACATGCCCAACCGAAACATGTACAAGTCAACGTACCCCCGACTAGAGTTACGACACTTGATTCAGGTAATTTTAACGATGAAATTATTGTGAATTATTTGATTATTTTTGTATTTTAGGTTTACGTGTAGCTACCGAAGATTGGGGCTCCCAGACTGCAACTGTTGGTATATGGATTGACGCCGGTAGTCGTTACGAGAATTCCAAAAATAATGGAGTTGCCCATTTTATGGAACATATGGCGTTTAAGGTGAACCCCCCTATTTCAATAAACTTTATTATATTATAAAATAATTATTTAGGGTACGAAGAATCGTAACCAGACCCAATTGGAGATCGAAATTGAAGATTTAGGTGCCCAATTGAACGCCTATACAAGCCGCGAACAAACCGTTTATTATTCGAAATGTTTAACAAAAGATGTACCGAAAGCCATCGAAATCTTGGCTGATATCATTCAAAATGCTAAATTAGGTGAACAAGAAATTGAACGTGAACGTGGTGTTATATTGCGTGAAATGCAAGAAGTTGAATCGAATTTACAAGAAGTTGTTTTCGATCATTTACATGCAATTGCCTATCAAGGTACACCATTGGCGAATACAATTTTAGGACCAACGGCTAATATACGTTCGATTAATGCCAATGATTTACGGGCTTATTTAAAAACACATTATAAGGCTAGTCGGATTGTTGTCGCCGGTGCTGGTGGTGTGGATCATGATGAATTGGTCAAATTGGCTGAGACAAATTTCAGTTGTTTAGGTAATTGTTTACTTCTATAGTTAGCTGTATCGTAATGAGGGTCATTACAGCATTTCTTGAATTATTTTTTCCTCTATAACTCAGTAAATATGTAGAAAGTTCTTTCAATTTTCTATCGTTAGATTCTCTATTTATTTTAAACAAATATTGTTGAGTTATGGGGAAAATATGAAAAAGACAAGCTTCTAGAAAATGATCGATAACTCGGAATTTCCACAAAATTTTCCAAAACTGTAACTCTCTTGTGATAGAGCTTGAATTGTTCTTTTAAACGAGCCGAAAAACATAAATTTTGATTGAAAAATACGAGAGAGATACTTTATCAAAGATCTAGTTTTACTCCTATAGCTAGCTGTATCGTAATGGGGGTCATTACAGTACTACTAGTAAGAAAGCGGGTTACAATTCGATAAAAAAGAGAGTTTGATTGATTTCTCGCTTATTTAATGCTTGAAATAAGCGTCACATTTGGTTGATAAGGGCATTTCTTCATCTACAATATGGGTGTATTTGTTTTGGAAAATTTCGCGGGAATTCTAAATTATATTTTCCTCTATAACTCTGCAAATATGTAGAAAGCTCTTTCAATTTTCTATCGTGAGATTCTCTAATCATTTTAAACAAATATTGTTGAGTTATGAGGAAAATATGAAAAAGACAAGCTTCTAGAAAATGATCGATAACTCGGAATTTCCAGAAAATTTTCCAAAACGGTAAACCTCTTGTGATAGAGCTTGAATTGTTCTTTTAAAAGAGCCGTAAAGCTTGAATTTTTATTGAGAAATACGAGAGAGATACTTTATCAAAGATCTCGTTTTACTCCTATAGCTAGCTGTATCGTAATGGGGGTCATTACAATACTACTAGTAAGAAACCGGGTTACAATTCGATAAAAAAGATAGTCTTTGATTGATTTCTTGTTGATTTAATGCTTGAAATAAGCGTCAGATTTGGTTGATAAGGGCATTTCTTCATCTACAATATGGGTGTATTTGTTTTGGAAAATTTCGAGGAAATTCTAAATTATTTTCTTCTATAACTCAGTAAATATGTAGGAAGTCCTTTCAATTTTCTATCATTAGATTTTCTATTCATTTTAAGCAAATTTTTGTTGAGTTATGAGGAAAATATGAAAAAACAAGCTTCTGGAAAATCATCGATAACTCGGAATTTCCACAAAATTTTCCAAAACCGTACGTTTTTTGTGATAGAGCTTGAATTGTTCTTTTGAACGAGCCGAAAAACTTAAATTTTGATTGACAAATAAGCGAGAGATATTTACTCAAAGATCTAGTTTTATTTCTATAGTTAGCTGTATTGTAATAAGGGTCATTACAGTACTACTAGTAGGAAACTGGGTTACAATACGGTAAAAAGGGAGTCTTTGATTGATTTCTCGCCGATTTAATGCTTGAAATAAGCGTCAGATTTGGTTTATGAGGGCATTTCTTCATTTATAATATGGGTATATTTGTTTTGGAAAATTTCGAGGAAATTCTGAATTATATTTTCCTCTATAACTCTGCAAATCTGTAGAAAGCTCTTTCAATTTTCTATCGTGAGATTTTCTATTCATTATAAACAAGTTTTTGTTGAGTTATGAGGAAAATATGAAAAAACAAGCTTCTAGAAAATCATCAATAACTCTGAATTTCCATAAAATTTTCCAAAATCGTAAGCCTCTTGTGATAGAGCTTGAATTTTTCTTTCAAACGAGCCGTAAAACTTAAATTTTTATTGAAAAACACGAAAGAGATACTCTATCAAAGATCTAGTTTTACTCCTAGAGTTAGCTGTATCGTAATGGGGGTCATTACAGTACTACTAGTAAGAAAGCGGGTTATAATTCGGCAAAAAAGAGTCTTTTATTGATTTCTCGCCGCTTTAATGCTTAAAATAAAATAAGCATCAGATTTGGTTGATAAACAAATTTTTGTTGAGTTATGAGGGAAATATGAAAAAACAAGCTTCTAGAAAATCATCGATAATTCAGAATTTCCACAAAATTTTCCAAAACGATAAACTTCCTGTGATAGAGCTTGAATTTTTCTTTCAAGCGAGCTGTAAGACTTCAATTTTGATTGAAAAATAAGCGAGAGATATTTAATCAAAGATTCCACTTTTTCCGAGTTATGTAATTTTAACTTTTATCATCACTTGCCCCCCCAAAAAAAAACTGCTACCAAATCAATTTTGTATCAAAAAAGTGACATTTTAATGAGATTATTTGCTGTTAAATTATTTGATTTTATGATGGAATTATTGTTTTTTTTTTCGGATTTTTAGATAATGTAGTGCCCGGTGAAATTCCCTATTCACAACCGTGTCGTTTTACCGGTGCTGAAATACGTGTACGTGATGATTCATTACCATTAGCCCATATTGCTATAGCTGTTGAAGGTGCTGGTTGGACTGATCCCGATACGTTAACGTTAATGGTAGCGTCAACATTATTAGGCGCTTGGGATCGTTCACAAGCTTCAGCTAAACAGAATGCCACATTTTTAGCACGTGCTAGTGCTGAAGGTGATTTGTGCCATTCATTCCAGAGTTTCAATACTTGTTATAAGGTTTGTTATAATTTTTTATTAAATTAACAGTCGTATTCTTTAACTGTTCAACGATTCGTTACTATGACAACGTTAAATTCTAGTAATTCGGTATTATTTTACATAGATCCGGGATATTGCCAAATTAAAGCGATTTTTCATCGATTATCCAATGAGCTACAGAGTTGAAATTTTGCTAGAATAATCTACAAGGACCCTCAAATTGTTCATCAAATACTAGGATTTTTAACGAATAGTATAGCATCTTACTCTTTATTATTCCATTTTGTGTATAATTGATTTTCCAGCGTTGTCATGGTAACGAATCGCCAATAAGTTATAGAATACAACTATAGAATATAAATTAATGGTATTCTCAAAATCTCTGGCGATTCGTTACTATGACAACGCTAAATTCTAGTCATTCTGGATTGTTTTACATAGATCCGGAATATTGCCAGATTAAAGCGATTTTTCATCGATTTCCCAATGAGCTACAAAGTTGAAATTTTGCTAGAATAATCTACAAGGACCCTTGTAGAATATTTTTCAAATTATTCATCAAATACTAGGATTTTTAACGAATAATCTAGCATCTTACTCTTTATTATTCCATTTTGTGTATAATTGATTTTCCAGCGTTGTCATGGTAACGAATCGCCAATAAGTTATAGAATACTACTGTAGAATATAAATTATTGGTATTCTCAAAATTTCTGGCGATTCGTTACTATGACAACAGTAAATTCTAGTCATTCTGGATTGTTTTACATAGATCCGGGATTACAGCGATTTTTCATCGATTATCCAATGAGCTACAGAGTTGAAATTTTGCTCGAATAATCTACAAGGATTCTCGTTGAATATTTTTCAAATTATTCATCAAATACTAGGATTTTTAACGAATAATCTANCAACGCTAAATTCTAGTCATTCTGGATTGTTTTACGTTGATCCGGGATATTGCCAGATTAAAGCGATTTTCCATCGATCTCCCAATGAGCTACAGAGTTGAAATTTTGAAAGAATAATCTACAAGGACCCTTGTAGAAAATTTTTTAAATTATTCATCAAATACTAGGATTTTGAACGAATAATCTAGCATCTTACTCTTTAATATTCCATTTTGTGTATAATTGATTTTCCAGCGTTGCCATGGTAACGAATCGCCAATAAGTTATAGAATACAACTATAGAATATAAATTGATGGTATTCTCAAAATTTTTGGCGATTCGTTACTATGACAACGCTAAATTCTAGTCATTCTGGATTGTTTCACGTAGATCCGGGATATTGCCAGATTACAGCAATTTTTCATCGATTTCCCAATGAGCTACAAAGTTAAAATTTTGCTACAATAATCTACAAGGATTCTCGTTGAATATTTTTCAAATTATTCATCAAATACAAGGTTTTTTGACGAATAATATAGCATCTTACTCTTTGTTATTCCATTTTGTGTATAATTGAAAAGAGGGTTGATTTTCCTGCGTTGTCATGGTAACGAATAAGTTATAGAATACTACTATAGAATATAAATTGATGGTATTCTCAAAATGTCTGGCGATTCGTTACCTGGTCAGTCACTGTTGTTTCTTGTGTCTTTCCATGTCAACTGTCAATCTTTGGTGTTGTCATGGTGACGGATCGTCGGAAAGTTATAGAATACTACTATAAAATGTTTTCTAACATATTTTCATATAGGATACAGGTTTGTGGGGTATTTATTTCGTATCAGATCCATTAAAAATTGAAGATATGGTATTTCATATACAAGAAGAATTTATGCGTTTAGCAACAAGTTGTACAGAAGGTGAAGTGGAACGTGCTAAAGCTGTATTAACAGCAAATACTTTATTACAATTAGATACATCAACGGCTGTATGTGAAGATATTGGTAGGCAAATGTTATGTTATGGACGTCGTTTACCAGCCCATGAATTAAAACATCGTATACAATCAATAACAGCACAAAATGTACGCGATGTTTGCTACAAATATATTTATGATAGATGTCCGGCTATTGCTGCTGTTGGTCCAGTTGAACAATTACCAGATTATACAAGAATACGTAGTGCTATGTATTGGTTACGTGTTTAAATATCGTTAGAAAATACAGGAACTACTATAATTGATAGATAATTTTTTTTTGGCATTTTCGGCTATTGTGTAAATAAATAAACCACCAAAGGTAACAATTCGAATCGATTTATTGTTAATTTTTAAAAAAATTAAACCTGTGTTTTTCCAAAAATAGGTAGAAATCCATCATTTCTCCTTGTTTATTGAAGATTCCTGTTGAAATTCCTGTTGCATTTCCTGTATTTCCTATTACCGAATAATTAAATGTAAGTATTTGTTTGATTCATTAATTGGTTATATTCATTGATAACGCAAAGGGGCGCATCAATTACAAAAGTTTTATAATTTTTTGTACCCTATTAAACTTTGTTTCATCTGTAAAAGGCGATGTTTATTAAATGTATGTTGAGAAAATTGCCTGTTTAAAGTCGGAAAGTTGGATAATTTATAAGAGGGTTAAATTTTCTAATCACCGGAGGGTAGTTTGTGTTTGACAATGTGGCATAATTTAGAGGGTGATCGTTTGTAGTTTAAATTGGGGGTTTTGTCGTCGTAAATCTCTCTTTTTTTGTATTAACGTCGCTTAATTATTAAGAATACAATTTCGGAAAATTGCTTACTTGCTTGGGGTTTCCCGAAAAACGGAAAAGTAGTTTCAAAATTTGGTGCACCCCCAATTGTAGGGCCAATTTTCGTCTATTTTCTGATATGCGTTTCAATCGATTTCGTTAATTTTTTTGTATTGAAATTTGTATTCCACCAAAACCTTGTTTTTATCACCGAAATTTAGTTATTTGCAATTTTCGTAAAATCCATTTGTTTATTTGTTAATCCATGGACCTACATAGGTGTAGAATTTCATTTAGAATCGAATGAGATATTAACCAATTCGCTATCTCTTATCGTTATCGAGATATTTGAATTCTACGTATAAAATTCGGTTTAAAAATCTATTAAGGGGACTCAGCAGCAATCGGAAAACAATGTAACTTTTTTATTTTCCAACGGATTTCAATGTTTTAAACGGTATTTGAAAGAGCATTTCAAGGCGGAGGGAAGTATATATATCAGATTTTTGGAAATCCGGATGTAATTTGGAGTTACAGTAGGAAATATAGAAGCATGTTTTTTAGCATTTTTTACAGTTTTTTTTATATTTTCCCCCAGAACTTGGCAAATATTGCTTATTTTCTAATGAAT
>JACDRQ010000676.1:0-24674 GCA_013841215.1 Hycleus cichorii
AAAATAAATAAATTTAATTTAATTAATAAATTTACCTTACCGAAAATCAGAAAATGTGGAGGAATTCTAGAATATCTTCAGTCTTTTCTGTTTAATCAATTTTTCCAAAAAAAGAACGTTAAAGAGATGTTTTTGTTGTAAATTTAAAAACCAGTAAAAATATCACATTGCGAGGTTGCCACATTTTTTTCGGTTTAGTTATCAATACCTGAACAGGTGGCGCTGATTCTCTAATAATAATGTACAAAAGCGCGCTAATTTTAAAAAACTTACAAAATTAGATATAGTATTACTGCTATACTCTAAACGCGAAGCTAATTTANAATTTTTCATTCAACACAAAGTTACACGACATATAAATGTGTCGTGCATGCCAACCTGACGCCTCTAAAATTCCTAGATTCTTACTAATACACTTAGGGAATTTAGTGATGTTAGGTTTGTGTAAAGGTGTAATTTCTCTAGTGCACCGTGTATATAAAATTGAATTCCCAATTAAAATTAAATGGGATATTCTCGAAGCACAAAAATACGAAATTCACTATAGGTAAATTATCCTAAGAAGATCTTTCTATCTGGATGCGCAATAGACCTTCAGTGAGTGGGGACCAGAAAAAAGCACGTGCTACTTTTCGTCAGACACAAATTTTGAAATTCCAGTGGCGTTCTGTATTGTGTAACATTCTATAGCATATTAAGAAAAATATCTATGGATATTTATTTTGTTTAGATTTACGTATTTTTTATATTTATGACGTAATTTATGAATATTTTGTGGGATAAGCTTTCAAATAATATTTTACATACATCATATTTATTATAAATTGCGACAAGTAACTCTGCCGTGTACCGCCACTGTAAAGTTCTTCCGAATACAAACGACCTAGTGAGCGAAAATTATCGAACACATTCTCTACCCTGCGCCAAAAAGATCTTCTTACAATAATTTACCTATAACTAAATAGAAGATTGGCGGAACTTGGCGAAATAAAAGTCCCTAACTTTTCCTAACTACTTGCTAATCTAGTAATCTCTGTACACGGCCCTAATTGAGTTTTTTGACAGAAAAGTTACTAGATGCACCTACAGTGGCGCGAAATTTTAAAGTACCTATATCGATGTAAATATCCAACATAATCAATCAAAAATAAACAATCAAAATACGAAATTATTGATGAACAATTAAAATAATCGATTGTAATCGAATTGAACTTACCGATTGCAAATAACAATTGGGTTTACAATTTTAATTTTTTCAATTGTTGGCGTTTCATCAAGAATGTTCTTCTAATGGAGTTTTGGCCTGTAATAAGCAAAGCGCTAAAAAATCTAGCAGGTCTTGGACATACCAATCTGACGTTTTTATAATTCACTATTGGGGAGTTTTGTTTTAGTAACGTAGTAACTTTAATAGAAAATTGAAATTAATGCTGTTAATAAATCCGAGGAGAAAAATTACATTTGGCAACGTTGCAATTGGGTAACTGTCAAAAATAGCGTTTTCGATTTGAAAATTTATCAATATATTTTTTTAAATTAAAATGTTTGCATTTATAATACAAAATAATGAAAAATATTCGTGTGTCTTGTGAAAATTGTACATTATTGGCTTATGATAGATTTTATATTTTAGTACTAATATTTATGGTACGAAAACGCCACAATTCAAATTTTGGCGGTAATTTTAAACTGCAATTCTTATAACTGCTGTACAATTTACAATTTATATTTTAATTTAAAAATAGTGTAATTATAATTAAATTATTTTTGTAATTTTGTTAAAAATACATACATTTAGAGTTCAAAAATTAATAAATATATTTGTATACTGTGTTAATTTCTAAATTTAGAATGTCTATAATTATAACAAGCTCTGTTATGATATTTGTTTCCAAATTACATAAAATTACGTTCTATATTGAGTGTTTTATGAAAAAAATAATAACCATAAGTTTAGCAAACGGAAAATGAACCAGGGTTGTTGGAAAGTGGATGAAAATGACGAAGGTAATTCCCATTAAAAAAAGAAACTATTAAATTAAACTAGTATTGAATTTATTGATTGTAAAAATCTAATTTTAATTATATTTATAACATATTATGTAAATACTATCGTTTGAAATTATATTGAAAATTTCATCGTAGGTCCTACTTTTTACAAACACGATAGACACCATAAATTTTCACACGAATTATGGAACGAAATGTACAAATCGAAAAATACCGGTTCGAAAGGTACCTGTCGAGATTTTTCAATCAATCATCCCCAAAAAACGTCACAGGACATGTTCTTAAGTCGAAAATCATTATCACACTTTAAATACAGTGGAACTCGCTTTTAACGAACAGATAATACGCAATAATAACTGATATACAGACGAGTTCTACTGTATTTATTATTGTTTCGTCCAGTTTCCATCAAATATATTAATGCGAATCGATTTAAGGCGACGTTAGGATAACGTTAAGAATTTGATAATTTTAGCAATCTATATTGATTTAGAAGACGAGGATGCTGCCGATGACTCGAAAGAGTATTCGCAATGGTCGAATCTGCCCGATATACTCTTAGAGGAGATCTTCTCGTATTTATCGATACGCGAGAAATATTACGCTAGTTTAGTTTGTAGAAATTGGCATCGTGCCTTCTATTTACCCCACGTTTGGTCGCAATTCGTACTCGAAGACAATACGTTGACACGTAGCCGGTTCAATTATTATTCCGGCTGGCAGGTATCCCCCTAAAATAATCCCAAAATAATCGATAATTACCGTGTTCAATAGTATGTTTTAGATCACCTCCGTACACAGATGTGTCTATCGCAGATCGGTTGTAAATTTCGTAAATTAGTCTTCGAACCGATGTTGAATTTCTACAATTTGTACGAATTCATGAACATGGTCTCTTGGTGTACGGAACAATCAATCAAAACGAATAAACCCGAATTGGGTGTTGGTTGCAATATAAACACGTTGAAGTTCACATTTCCGTGTAATATGATGAATAACGACGATACACCGCGTTTATTCGGCACTGGTGGCAAATTATTAGCCTCATTGAAACGTTTAATGTCGAATTTAAAGAAATTGAAACGTTTAGAATTGATCGATTTGATGTTGGATCCGAAAGAGGCGCAATTCTTGCTGGATGAAGTGGTCGAAAATCGCCATCTAACTTTAAAAACTTTATTTATAATCAATACAACACGAATACCCTATCAAATTTTACACGCCGGTGTCTTTCTAAATCTACAAGTATTCATTATACTGTTGGGAAATTATAAAATTTAATAATTTTATTGTAGACGTTGATAATAAGTCCGCAGAATTTAGGTGATGATGTCGTGGAATTATTGAGTTACACAAATTTGAAGAATTTACACATTTTACAAAATCGTTACACACCGAATGATGTCAACATAAAACCGGTGTCGTATCGAGTCTGGAGAGCGTTGAAGAAAAACAGTAAAATGGACGTTCATTTACGTTTAGAAAACGTTAAAGAGAAGCCTTTAATATGGCAAGAAGGAGCTCCGGTTAAGACAATTCTTTACGATTCACCACATATTGGAGTAATCCTTCTGACAAAGGGGCACAACTGTCCCTCTCCGATTTTGATAAAATTTGCTATATAGGTAGAGCTTCAAAAAATAGTCCATGCATATTTTTTTGGCTGCCCATATTGAATTTAAGGGGATGAAATTGCCCCTTAAAGTCAACCTCCAAAAACACATTTTTAGCTATATCTCGAGAACGAAACAAGACATCGAATTCTTTCAAAAACTGAACTACTATTTTTATTTTTATCCTGCAATACACAATTCTAAAAATGTTTCATGATATAATGATCATTATAAACAACGTTTCAGCTTTCGATTAGTCTCCTGATACGAAAATACTACTAATAATTCAATTTGGACGTTATAATATATTGGGGATTGCAACCCTTTAAATAGGGGATGAATCGAAAAAATCAAAAACAGGTAGCTTTAGTTTTTCTATAAAGTTTACGATTACGAGGAGAAATCCTGAATTTTCTAAAATTCTGACCGGGGAGGGGGGACATATTTCTCACCCTCCTCAAACCGGAGGGTTGTTGTCTGCTGAGTCATAATATAGTATTGTGTAGAATATTTCATATTTGAATGAATTCGATGTCTTGTTTCGTTCTCGAGATATAGCTAAAACGTGTTTTTGGGGGTTAACTTTAAGGGGCAATTTCAGCCCCTTAAAGTGAATATGGGCAGCCCAAAACAAATATGCATCGACTATTTTTTGAAGCTCTACCTGTATACCAAATTTTATTAAAATCGGAGAGGTATAGTTGCGTCTCTTTTTCCTTGTAAGTTTTAGTAATTCTCGAAAATTAATTGAAATATTTTACAGTTACAAACGAATTCGCTAATAACAGCCATAGAATTCTATAAGGACACTCTACGGATTTATGGGCATAAAAATATACCGAGATTCCATCGAGATAAATCCTTCCATAATCGCATCGATGGGAATCTAATGCTTCTAGTTAGAGAATGTCGATATTTACGAACTTTGGTAATTATTTATTATCAGGGCCGGACTGGACCACTTTGGACCTAAAAACTATTTTAATGCTCTTTCCAATGCTATTTTACTAATTACAATATGTCCAAAAACAAGCGGGTTATCGATTATTAAATAATGCCATTGTTTCGATACTCGAGGAAAAAAGTGTATTACAGGTCGTTGATTTTTTGGCAATTTTCAGAAAACTAACATACCGATTGGACAATTTCTTGTAGAATTGGAGAGTGCTTCCCTTTTTTTATGCACTAGGCAAAAATCATCCATAAATCTATAATATTAGCTAAATTATCAGCGAAAATATAAAAAAATGTGGAAAATATGGAAAAAATCAAGCTCTTAGATTTTGGATTATAAATCTGAATTCTATTGAAATTTTCTAAAACGAAAAACCTCCTCTAATGCTTCTTGAAATGCGCTTTCCAATGCTGTTTTATTCATTGCAATATTTTCGAAATAAGCGAGTTATCGACTATTAAATATTGGCATTGTTTGGGCACCCAATCGAAAAAAGACCAAACACTGGTGCTTAATTTTTTGGCAATTTCCCGGAAAACTAGCAAACAGATTGGGGAATTTCTTGCACATTTGGAAAGCTCTTTCAATTTACCATCGACTAAACCCCATATTTATTACAAATAAACTGATATAAATGGAGTTATGGGGAAAAATTTAAAAAACACAAACTTCTACATTTCCATCTATAACTCAAAATATTTAAAACATTTCCCGAAACTATAAAATTCCTCTTATGCCACTTGAAATACTCTTTCGAACAAGCCCGAAAACTTGAATTTACATTAAAAAAATACTTCCAGTTTGGCCCTTTAATTAGATTAATATATTGAAGATTGTTGTTATGGTGACAGATCTACAAAAAGTTACAGAATACGACCGATCGATAAAAATTAATTTGGTAATATTTCAGATTATTACCGAACGGATTTCAACGGCTACAGCTCTATTATTAGCCCATACCGGCCGCAATTTACGCTATTTATTCATTAGAGGTAATGCAGTAATCAAACGTTGTGATTGGTCCCAAAATCCGGAATGGACAGATGAATTCTATCAATGGCTCAAATTGAATTCACGTGATTATCAATTGGTTGAACAGGAGATTAGTCAAATGATTGGTTATAAATGGAAATTTCTTACCGATAGAGAATTTAAAAAATTGCAAATTAATCTACATGAAATGTAACAATCACAATAATAATCAATGATAAAAATAATGTGATCAGTTGTGATATTTGTGTTTTGTATAATTTCATTCGTTTCTACTCACATTAATAAACATTTGTGAATACATCGGCCCTAATGTTTCAATATTCCTTTGCATTATAATCCGTAATGTATTCGTGTAGATTTCAGATGGTCGTGTTAAAGTTGGATCCCTCCAATGTACACCGTTGGAATCACAAGTGAATAAAGCAGGTGATGGTATATGATCGCGCATATAACACCAAATACAATCCTTTAAAATCGCCACAATCTACAAAATTTACACATAAAATCACATTAATTTCACAAATAAAAACAATACTTCAAAACATTTAAGATGAGGTAAAATATCGCGAATATTCGCTAGAGGTGGTGGTAATAATTGCCCTAAAGCCATCACATCGATAACACGTACAGTTGTATCCATTAAAATTCGATAATTATCGGTGATTTGTGATTGGGTTTGTTCACCGGTACTTTTCCATTGATGGATTAAAGTTGCAGTTAATGCCCGTATTAAAACTGAACAATAACACAAAGCTGGACGATAGATTGCAATAAAATTCAATAAATCCCATAATAGCGGTGTATTTGTGAATAATTTTCGTATATATAAATCACGTTCGATTGTTACTTTCGAGAATTCTTCATCGGGCCACGGTAGACCGTTATACATCACATCTGGACTTACAAACTGGACCAATAATAACGAAACTAAAGTTACACTATCTAGAGATAAATTAATATAACGATTGTCGTTACTATTATCATCAGATATAGAACAACACGATTTAATCACATTAATTAATTCGCTAATATTACTCGAAATTGCATCATCCGTTAAATGATTTGATGAAAACGATTTCCGTTTCCCGTTACCGATTATACCGCCATTAAAAACCGATGAATGTTTCGTTAATGGTATTGTTTTATTCTACAAGAGAAACAATTAAAATTGAACAACAACAAGGAAAATTACTTACAATTTTCTTATTCTGTTTCAATAATAATTTCTGTGAATTCTCATCGAAAATCGTGCTATTTTGAGCCCCAAATAAGACGTTATCGTTACGGAATAACGCCCGTTCTAAGTACTCGCGTAACGCTAGAACTTTAGCCACTTTCGAATAACTACACAGGCGTCGCAATAGAGAATTCACTCGTTTTAAACCGTAAACTTTCTTCGATGTGCCCTCTTCTGTACAACATATAAAAAAAAAATCGATAATCATCTGTGTTAGATTGACAATAGTATCGATTTGTAAATTATCAAATTTCATCACTGTCGATATTAGGAGATTATCCAGAATTTCGATAATTATATGCTTATTATCGTTGGTTTCACTATCGAAAAGGATTGTTAAATTCAATAGATTCGATTGAATAGCTTTTGAGATGATCTTCGAGTTTAAAATCGGAATATCACCGGTTTTCTCCCATCTAAAGAACGACAATTAATCAACTTTAGCAATTATAATTAAAGAGAGGCGTTTCACCCCCTACAATTTTACACAATTTGGAAAAGTAAGCTGTGCATCTCAATTAACTATTGACCTAGTAGGCTATGAAATCACATAACCTTGTAATTTACGAACTTATATGGTCTTTATTGTTGAAACAATTGATTTCATAGCCTACTAGTCAATAGTTAATTGAGATGCACGGCTTACTTTTCGAAATATTACGTTATAATAAAACTTACTTTAATAAAATCAACAAATTGGACCAAGTTAAACTTAAATCGCAACTTTCCTCGTCGATTTGTGTGAATTGTTGGATATTTCGCGAAAAAATCTGCTCTAATACCACAGCAAAATGTCCACCTTTATCCGAATATGGCCACACGTTTTTATCGATTAATTCGTGCGAAATAATCTTCAATAATAGACTTAATTGTTCTACAGTTGTAGCATTTTGAAATAAATATTTCAATGTTTCAATAAATGATGATTGGTTCTTGTAGCCTAAATAAATTAGAATTTGTGCTGATGTTTGTGAACGTATTGGATTTAAATCTATTAAATTCTGGTGTAAATCATTTAAATTCTTCATTAATGAATTCATGAGATTTATCGATTTATCAATACGTGTATCTTCATCGATTTTAAAGATCACATTCTCTATTAAAATAAAATTAAGATTATTTAAATCAAATGAATTGATTGATTGAGCAACTTACGTATAATTTCCAAGGATTTTTCGCGAATTATTTGTTTAATAATATCATTATCACAATATTCAATTAATACACAATCTAATAGTAAATTAATCAATTGATTACCGTCGATATCACAACTTAGAATTAGATTGATAACGAGATCTTCTAAAATTTCCGGTGATCCAAAATAGCGACACCAATCGTCGATTTGGTGGTACAATCGTACAATCACATCGACACTAACTGTAAAATCACCAAAAATTAATAATTCTCTTTAATAATTAGAAAACCTTACGGTAATGTTTTATATCTTTACAAATCGACGAGAAGAACGTGGATGAAAGAAACGATAATTGTAATATGAACGGTACTGTAGATTTCTTCTGTAATTTAACCGCATCTGTATCTTGAACACTCTGCTGTATACTCCACTAGAAATCAAACCCGATTAAAATTGGACAAAAATCGATTAAATTCAATTACATTAAACATTTCCAAAATAGCCGATCGTATATCATTCGAATGACTACCAGCTAAATGTCCTAAAATACCAACAACTGACCGTAATTTCGGCGAATTACTACCTTGTTCGTACGATTTAATTTAGCAGAAATCTTTTAAACCGCACGATAGAACTCTAGTAATAACAATAATCGAAAAACAACTACCAACGTGCGCCACAACCCAATCGAAATTCGGTGAATGTTTCGTTGATGTATCCAAAAGGGCGCTAATGCAGGTTTCTGTATCCGAATGCATCAAACTCGATAAACATTTCGTGTTGATATCGACGAGAATTTTGGTCGATCGACAATTCATCCACAATTGCAACGTTTCGTTCAAATCTATAAATTTATTATAATCAATCCTCAATGAATTCATAAATTTGATGATTTTACTGATGGAGACATGCGCCCGGCCGGCGAATTTTGTTGAAATCTCGCCTAATAGATCCAACGACCATTTGCTAATAATCGGCGCCCAGGCTGTTGCGTTATCCGCAATTAAAGCGATTAAAACAGAATGAATTTCGGATAGAACAGTCTCGTCGGTCTCCGGTACTGTTAGAAGTTCGCCCGTATTGATCTCGTTCTACAATTCAACAATTATCAACAATTTTGAAACGTTATAAGAATTAAACAAACACCTCGACAGCTTTAATATAATTCGATGAAGTCTCAATGAAAACGTTACTGAAATACTCAAATATAGCCGTACGCGATGACGGTAAATTCTTCAATAATCGCAGCGATGTTTTTGTTAAATCCAATGGATTACAACGATCAAGTTTCAATGAACCTCGTATGAAAATATTTAATTCGTTCAATAGATCTTGCAGTGGTGTACTTCGAATTACTGTCGAATGGGATAGAGCACGTTCCATTATTGTTGATTATCGACGAAAAAACGCTAAAAATATTAAAAAATGCTAATATCGTTCATTATTTACAAATTACAACTCCACCAAATCACAGATTAAATTTTGAGGTTATGTACAACTGTTAGAAAATAAAAACCCCACGTCACCAAGAGTAAACGCGTGTATTATGTGTTGCATAACTTCAAATAATAAATTATCAATTGTAGAATAATTAAATTTAAAAATTTTCAAATATATTCAATTTACATATACTAACAATAAATCGACATTTTAAACTGTAAAATCGATTTCTATTCAATAAATTTGATAAAAATAATTTAAAATGAAGCAACTCAAGCGCCATCTCTCGTCGAGTTTCAACTGTTTTTTTTTTCAAATCAAATCGTCCAGCTGTCAAATAAATCGAATTAATTCCATTCGTGATACTGGTTTGTAACTGTTTATTTCGCCTTTGTTAAAACTGATGATGAGATAAACAATACCACGTTAGCAAGTCTGTTATTGTATGAATTTCGTACACAAATCTCGACAGGGGACGAACATTTTTATTGTTGGAATTTGTGGGGAAATTTAGCGAAAATGGCCAGTCGAAATAAAACCAATACTAAACATGACGAGCACAGTGTCGAGGCGAGTATTTTATTAATTTCATTAATTAATTTCAAATAGACAAATCGATAAAATACAATTTGTTTGTCTTTTGTTTGAATTGAATGAGTCATAGCCAACTTGATTGTTGTGTTTCATTTGTTATAGTTATAGAATCCATAGTTGACTTTGTTGTTGTTGTTGTTGTTTCAGACACTTGCTGAAGTATTTCGTTGTTTCATTTGTATGGAAAAATTACGTGACGCCCATTTATGTCCACATTGTTCAAAACTTTGTTGTTATGTTTGTATAAGACGTTGGTTAACTGAACAACGTTCCCAATGTCCACATTGTCGTGCTTCATTACATTTACACGAATTAGTTAATTGTAGATGGGTTGAGGAAGTTACCCAACAATTAGATACATTACAAGCTGTTAATTCAACCAATAATAGTAATAATGGTAATCGTAATGATGATAATGAACGTGATAAATGTACAACACATACTGAACGTTTATCAGTTTATTGTTGGACATGTCGTTGTTGTATATGCCATCAATGTGCCCTATGGGGTGGTACACATTCAGGGCATACATTTAAACCATTAGATGAAGTCTACGAACAACATGTGACACAAATTAAAGATGAAGTGGCACAATTAAGACGACGATTAATGGAACTTATCAGTATTGCCCAAGAAGTGGTAAATTTACTATTGAATTGTGATTTAATCGATTTTAAATTGGTTTTTATAGGAGAGAAATGTCGATTCGGTACGTTCGGCTAAAGATGAACGTGTACGTGAGATACGGAATGCTGTTGAATTGATGATTGCCCGTCTCGATTCCCAATTGAAAACCAAATTGTTAACATTAATGGGACAGAAAGATTCACTAACTCAAGTAATAATTAAATTTATTTCCATTGATTAATATTTATAATAATATTGTAGGAAACTGAACAATTGGAACATTTATTACACGAAATTGAGCATCAATTGCACACTTGTACACGATCTGAATTGATATCAAAGAGTTCGGATTTATCAAGGATGATCTATGCAATTCGTAAGAAACCAATGACTAGTTTCGTTACAGCTCCAGTTCCGGCTGATTTTCATAGGTTTATAATCGAATTTTAATAATTCGATTTTTTATCGATGTATTAATTTTTAGTGAAATTGTACCATCATATGATAGTAGTACATTTGTAATGCATTGTTTCTCACAATTACAACGTAAAGCTGATCCAGTTTATTCAACACCATTACATTGTAATGGTTTATGTTGGCGTTTAAAAGTTTATCCAGATGGTAATGGTGTTGTACGTGGTAATTATTTATCTGTATTTTTGGAATTGAGTGCTGGTTATCCAGAAACATCAAAATATGAATATCGTGTTGAAATGATGCATCAAGCTAGTCGTGATCAAACGAAAAATATTGTTAGAGAATTTGCATCCGATTTTGAAGTTGGTGAATGTTGGGGTTATAATCGTTTCTTTCGTCTTGATCTATTAGCTAGCGAAGGCTATCTAAATGTTGCTTTAGATACATTAGTATTGAGGTACAAATTCTTTTTTTTTTTGGTTTAAAACAAATTAATTATTTATAATTAGATTCCAAGTACGTGCTCCTACTTTTTATCAACGTTGTCGTGATCAACAATGGTACATTAATCAACTGCAAACTGTTCAAAATCAATATATTTCCCAAATCAATGAATCAAAAGAAGTAAGTTTAAATCGATTATTTTTAAAATTTGAAATTCAACATCAATGTCATTTATTGTAATTAAAAAATAACCAAATCAAGTCTTTCAAACAAGTAGAAGAGAGATTAGAAACCGGTTATTCTATATATATTTTGTTCAGTTTTTCCACCTTTGTGTTATTTTTTTGGTGAAATCTCTGAACAATCACTTGATCGGTATGTGAAGACTTTACAATTCGTGTAGGCGCCGTGGCTTAGTTGGTTAAAGCGCCTGTCTAGTAAACAGGAGATCGAGGGTTCGAATCCCTCCGGGGCCTCGTTTAATTCCAATAATTTTTACTAAAACTCCCTCATCTGCAAATGATTTATTTTGATATTTTTATATAGGTTGAGGAAGGGTGATGGCCTGTTAAAAATATAAAAACTGATGGGAGTTTCTGAAATTGTTAATCTATATGAACTATTTCAGAAAATTCGTTGTTTTATCAACCCCCACCGGTATTTGGGGTAGAATATTCTGTTTTTTAATTTAGTTTCTATGATGAAATTAAAGAGAACTTTAATAATACCCACTGTGGTCTAGTATTGATTGTTTTTAAGGGATTTTTGATGGAAAAAAATCATTTTTTTGAAACCACCAATTGTTCAAATTTAGAACTCAAAGTACTAAACTGTTTTGACATTCTGCATTATCAAATAAAGTAAAAGCTCTTCCATACTGAGGCACAAGTGCTACTTTTTTCGAAATTTTATTATGGTGATATTTTAAAAAATAAAGTTAAATTCCTCAACAAAATCTTGAAATTTCGGTCTAAATATGTAATTTTCTTAATGTTGAAGAGCAGCTTTTCCTCAAATTTTGATTGTAACTAGCGAAAGTAATAAAATATTTTCAAAATTAATTAAAATCAAAAAAATACTGCTACGTTAAACTGTTTTTCCAAAATTTGCTTATGACCATTTAGAACTTTGAAAAAATTTCGTTCAAAATATAACAAAATTTTCTACTACAATTATAAATTTTGAGCCACAAGTACTAAATTTTCCAAAAATTCATTTAGAGCCAAATAAATCAAAATGTCTCAATCTAAGGCTATTTTTCTTTTGATTATATCAGAATCTTAAAAGTTTGGACTAACAGTAATTTTTCGAAATTTTGCCAATGCAGAGGGCCAATTTTTTCTCAAATTTTGATTGACAACCGAAATATTTTCAAAATTAAGCAAACCTATCAACATATTGCTATGTTGTACCGGCAATGCTGCTCTTATTTTATTGATGAAAGGCATTTTTTCTCAAATTTTGATCATAACGACCTAAAGTAATGAGCGTCTTCTAAAATTATTAAAATATTGCTCTGTTTTACTTATAATGCTACATTTTTCAAAATTTCGATAACACCCACCTAGAATATTAGAATATCAAACAAAATTTTCAAATTTTGGGTTAAAAGTACTGAATTTTTCAAAAATTCCATTTAAATAAAAGGAACCAGAATGGCTCTGTATACGGCGAAGTTTTTTATATACAAATTTTGAAATTCTAGAGCCGTATTTTTTTAAATTTCGCCTTAAGACGGTACATATCCCCATAGACTGCACTACCCCATATAATAAGGGTTGATAGAACAACGAAAACATTTTAAAGTGTAGTTTATCAAATTTGAGAAACTTCCATCAGTTTTAATGCTCCCGATAGTCCATCCTGTTGACTCGCCCTTTATTTGAAGATATTCGATAAATATTTGTAAATTTCTAGCGTTTAGCTGTGGAGATTTCTCGGAATGCTGTAGCCGCAACTTTAGGTGCAACCAATCAAATACAGCCAGATATAACAACAATGGGTCTAGTGAAGAGTATGTACAATATGGGTGGTGTAACGGAAACAACAAATGAAACTCAACCAATTCCATCAACATCACAGAATCAAATACCAGAAAAAGTGACTTTTTCATTTGCCAATATACCAATAGCTTCAAAAAACCTATCAAACAATTCTAATAAGTATTTTATCAATAATAAAATAATTATTGGAATAAAGAATGTAATTGAATTTTAGCAATCCATCTGCACCGATAAAAAATTCTGTCGATCATCCAGTCACATCAACAACTACAACAACAACAACAGGATCATCATCATTGTCGTCATCATCAGTCTCATCAGTATCATCGACCTCATCAATACAAACTCAAGTTGTATTGGGCAAGAAAAGTGAACCGTTATTACGTCAACAACAAGAACAAACGAGAAATTTATTAAGTTTGAGTGTATCATCAAGTTCGCCAAATTTAATCAATTCGAAAGCTTCATTTAATCTGTGCAACAGTAGTAGTGAAAGTGTAAGTATTACTGTCAACAAACTTTAATTGTCACAGGTCTAAAAAACTTTGTCACAATCTGAATTTTCGATTGTTATAAGCAAATTAGTTGATTTTGTGACAAAGTTTTTGAGATTCCCAACTAGTCATATAAGGAAATTTTGTCGTATCAAAAAACGAATTATTTGTTTATATGACAGTTATTTGACTATGTGACAAAGTTTTTTGGAATATCCTAACATCGTGGTGATGTTTTTTGGGAATAAAAAAAGTTAATTATTGTTGATAGGATTTGAGTGATCCGGAAAATTTGATGGAAGAATTTGAACCGGCTGAAACGAATTTAATAATGCCCGATGAAAATTCCAATGACGAGAATGATGTTGATGATGAAACAATGTCAGGTAAATGTATAAAACGAAAAATAAAAATTTTCAGTTTTTTTTTTTGTTTTAATTTGCAAATTATTGAAGGTGATGAAACAATGGATATGTCAATGTTATTTAATTTTCATGAAAATTTCGATTTTGTCGACGAAATTCTAATTGATTACGATGATCTATCATTGATTTGAATAATTTTGTGATTTGTCTTTATTTATAACAAAAAATAATAAATATTTTTGTGTTTTTTGTTGTTGTTGTATTGTTGTTGTTTTTTAGGTGAAAATGATGTGGAATATGCTGAATTATCAATGACACAACGGATGATGATGAGGGGTGCAAGTCCGGCAAATTTAGGTGCAACAGCCTTATCACCAACTGTATCGAATTCTTTCAGTGAGAATTTGTTACTTTTGAAATTATTCGATCGAATCGATCAACCAGGACCGTCGACTTCTACTGGTATTTATTTCTCATTCACTAATTTATTTCAATATAATTTTTATTTATTATCAATAGGAAGTTCTCAAGCTGCTTCATCAGCTGATCTCGCTGCAACTAATCTAGATTTAAGTTTATTGGAGAACTTATCGTTGAAATCTGATGGTAGGTTTTTTTACATTTTTTAATTATACAGGGAGTGTCTCGATAATGGGCCATTTGAAGGATAAAAACATTTAATTGAGGGAAGTTTTGGTTTACAGTCCTAGAAAATATTTTCCTTATTCTATCAACCCTCAGTATATGGGGTATATGTTTAAGATTTTTTATCCACGACTAATATATAATGTAGCCATTATACTTTTGATTTTTTGCAATATTCCCTTAGGGAATAATGAGCTATTATTACCTTCCGTAAACCAATCAGAAAACAGTATTCGCATCAAGATTCTATCAAATGTTCGGAAACCATGACAACGGCAAATTGACAGCTTAAGCAACTTGATAAGAAAATGTTTAACAACAGTACTTCTTCTTTTTCAGCTCATCGATAAAGTATAGTATACAATTGTGTGCTATTATTCCCTCGAGTGATTTACACCACTCGATCAAGTTTAAAAAACTTCCCTCGATTGATTTCATTTATCTTACGGCCTATAATCGTGACATACCCTGTATTTATTGAAATTATTTATAGATCAATTAATTTCCCCAATTTTACCGGACGTTGGTGGTTGTAATCGTCGTAAATTGCGCAAACGCTACAAACCAAGTTTCAATGAAACATTGGCGAGTACATCAACAACACCAACATGGACCGAAACGGTACCATTACAACAAAATACAAAAGAATCAGTAATGGGACCATTAGAATCGTTTCTACGTTCGATCACCTGTTATCCAGAACATGATCAATATCGTAAAAAAGAAACCAACAATAATAACGAGAAGAAACGTTATAAAAATTACACAAATAATGTTGGTAATACTGGTAATAATGGTAATACACAGAATTTGAAATATTCGTCGTCACCATCGACACCACCGCCGTTAAGTGAGAATGTTGACGGGTCTATTCAACCATCATCATCGAATGGTTTCAGTTGGACACCATCATTGTTGAATCAACGACGACCATCACCAGTTAAAACACAACGAATCGATCTCAGTAAAACTGATAAAGATCCAAAGAATCCGGATAATCAACCACATTCAGCTTGAATTCTATTAATTAACGTATTTTTGGGGAATTGTAGTTGATTAGAGAAATGTACTTAATTGTAATCATTCCAAAATTTAGGTATAGGCTGTGTGAATTTATGCATATAATTTAATTCTGACTGTTTTTGAAACAATAATAATCAATGGAAAGTTTTATTTTCAATATGAATGATAATCGATACTTTGTCGTAGTGTCATACAATCAACTTCATCAATTTTAATCGAATTCGCTTTAATATTAATATCTTCTTCTAATTGCAATTGCGTCTTCAATAAGTATCGCATTGAAGCTTGTGCTTCGACCATCATTTGTTGTAATGCTTTTAAATTTTCCCGTAACTCTTTACATTCGTTCACCAACGACGACTCGACGGCATCCTTACACAATTCAATACCGACACGTTGGACACGATTACCTAAACGGGTGTGCGCCAACGCTAGGAAGCCCTCTTTTTCGGCAATTGTCACCTCGAGTTTGGTTATATTCAATCGCATTTCGTTAATTTGTCGGGTTATTTCCGAATGTTGTGTTTCCAATTTCGATTTGGTTATCTTCAATTCTTCGATGCGTTGTCGCATTGTTTCATTAACTAGATGGTATTGATTTGTTAAATCGTCAATGACTTGACCTAATAGCGTATCAACATAACTGCGAAGTTGCCGGCCGTTATTTATTTCTTTTGCTGAAGTTTCAATGTTTATTGTTGTGAATAGTTGCCATTCCTCTCCTGTTATATATCTAGAAAATTTTCGATTATTTGAATTAGATTTAATTTAGATTTTTTAAAATTATAAACAGGGCAATTTCCAATGAGTTGGCAAACAATTTAAAGCCTTGAGGGGACTCCCATAAAAGCAGGACTCTTCTAAAATGTCCAAATATTCGTCGATCACTTTTTTACATAAATTAACACTGAATGAGTTAGGAATCTGTAGCCTAAAAAACGTTCTGAGATATCGATATAGAAATTGAAATGTGACTAGTTATTCGCCTCCTTAAGCTGTTCTGTTTTTATCTTAATGGATAAGTGTTGATGTGTGAGAGGAGTTAGATTTGATATCACCCATTTCCCCATGAGCTACAGGGTCCTTCTATTCTAAAATATCGACTATAGATCCTTAAAAGATTATTCTGCTCGCTCGCCAACTTATTGGAGTTGTGCATTCTGTTATCGTTTTAAAAAATCCTCCCTTCAGACGAATTATTCGAATTACGATGGATCTAGTGGAGCAAATCCATGGTACATGCTCAAATTAAGATCGGTTTCTCTTAGAATCAAATTATGTGAATCAATTTTCAAAACATTCCCCTTATCTTCAAGATCCCGATCGACGAAATAGATCGTTGAACGTAGTCGCCGAATTTGTTCATTGGCTTGTTCTAGCGTCCGCTTCAATAACTTTCGTACGCCTTCAATAACGTCGATTTCTTTGCGTAATTGTGTCTCAACGTTGTCATGACACTAGAAAATCGAATTAAATGAGAAAATTCGGTATTTTCGCAATCTAATACTAAATCGATCCCGATGCGGTGTTCGCGCAGAATTAGGCACTTCTGGACGATTTCCAGTGCGTTCGCATCGACTGCTTTCAACGTGTCGAGAATCCGTTCGATATACGTTTCCAAATTATCGATCTCCAAACAGATCTCTTTGCGTTGCAATTCGATTTCATGCTTATTGAATTCGATATCTTTAATTTTTTGTTCGATCAAATGGTCGGTGTCTGTACGATTGTCTTTGGTGATTTCGCCGATTCGTTGCCGAAGTCGATCACTTTCCGCCAGAATACTGTCGGCTAGGATTTGCTGACTGTTGCTGTTCCGAAATGTTTGCTGTTGATTCAGTTGCCATTCTTCTAAAGTGAATTTTGTCGGGGTTGGTAGTACGGGAATTAACGGATGGAATTTCAATTCTATTACAGTTTTATTCATTGTGTTTAATGCTGTTTATAAAGTATAATTTAATGTCACTATAGTGATTAGTAATTTTGATAGGTGATATTTTGATGTAGAGTCATACAATCAGTCTCATCGATTTTAATCGAATTCATTTTTAGATTCATTTCATCTTCGAGTTGTATTTGCGATTTTAGTAATTGTCGCAATGATGATTGATTGTTTCGAAGCATTTGTTGTAGTTGTGTTATATTCGCATACAAACTTTGAATTTCATTAATTAACGAAGCTTCAACGGTGTCTTTACATTGCTCCATCCCCGGTCTTTGACCACGATTGTTTAATCGAGTCTGTGCCAACGCCATAAAGCCCCGCTTGTCGGCTATTGATTCTTCTACATCGAGAATTGTTTGTTTCAATTCTGTAATCTGACGTACGATCTATAAAAAAAATTAAAAGATAACAAGGTACCCCTTGAGGCTCAGTTCTTTAGCCAACTTGCGTTATTTGACGAGCGATTTATAGGCGAGTCCTTGAAGATGATTTTAGTAAATTTTGAACCCCGCAGTTTACCGTGAAGTTGGTCAAAAACTGCTCGTTTCTGCTATTCTTCAATTTTCAAAAATGACTCGAGGATCATCTGAACATAGATTTTTATTTTGCGGCAAATTGAGATGATTTGCGTTTTTTCTAGAATAAAATGGGGAAAAACAGGTGATCCTCAAAAAATCGCGACACCGTTAGAAACGAGCCTTTTTTGACCAAATAACAAATGAGCTACGATGCCCAAATATTGTTAAAAGTTTCTACAGATATCTTCATGTAAATTCTCGGAAGTAAGTTCTTATAGCAAATGCCATTATTTTGCTGAGCAATTTGACAAATACTTCAAGGATTTAAAGGAGGGTTTCGTTGCTCATTTGAAAGTTGACCAAAACGCTCGTTCATAATGTTATTGCAATTTTCAAAAATGCACGTAAGATGATTCGAAACTACTCGAGAATCATCCCAATATAGATTTTTTTGCTTTTTTTACCAACTTGCCTGGGAATTACGGGGTCTTGTTTCTGTTAAAATATCTTCTTAGGACACGGATTGCTCATCAACTGACTTATCTTTAAGCTTTTGAATGGTCCACTCGATAGTAAAAAAACAAAAGTGTCTCAACGATAACTGATGAGCAATTCGAGAATTTGTTATGGAATTTTTAGAGAATATTTTAACAAAAAAATCATTGAAAATTAGATCAAAAGAGGCTCGTTTCTAACAATGTTGTGATTTTCAAAGGTGAAATATGCACGTAAATGATCCAGAATGACTCGAGAATCATCCCAAAATAGATTCTTTGCAATAAATTGATGTGCTTTTCATTTTTCTATAATAAAATTTTGGAAAAAACGAATGTTGAGATATTCCTCAAGTCATTCTGTGTCGGTTTGCGTATTTACTCATTTGCAAAAATCGCAATGTTGTTGGAAACGAGCCTTTTTTGATCAAATTACAAATGAGTTACAATGCCTAAATTTCGTTAAAAGTTTCTCCAAGGATCCTCGCCGAATAATGGAAGTCGTCACTAGAATTATACCGAGTGTTTCACCTCGAACTATAAGTTCTTATGAAGAGTGCCGTTATTTCGTAAGCAATTTAAGAAATATTTCAAAGATATATAGGGGAGTTCTTGGAGATTATTTGGACTTTGTAGCTCATTTGGAAGTTGGTCAAAAACGCTCGTTTCTGACTATGTAGCGATTTTTTTTTCTCAACTTCATTCTGTAATGCTTAGAAGTTTGTCTGATTTTTTCTGGAATGCGATGGAGTAAAATTAGGAAAATTACATGGAGAACTTCGTAGAACCATTCTGAGTTATTTTACGTGCATATCTCATTAAAAAAAATCGCGACCTTGTTTTTTGACCAACTTCACGATGAGCTACGAGGTTCAAAGTTTGATTTCCAATAGCTCGCCAAATAATGGCAATTGCCATAAGAATTTCCGAGGTGAAACACGATTAGGAATCGTGCAATACTTGAGCATGTTGTTTTTCTAATTTATCTTTGACAAGTTTCAGATCTTCGATACGATATCGTAGAACTTCGTTAACAGAATCCGATTGTTCATTCAAATCTCTCGGTGTTTGGATCAATAAATTGTCGATATGGCTGCACAGTTGGCGGGCAGTTGCTACTTCTTTAGCTCCACGTTCGATATTATCGTTTGAGAATTGTTGCCAATCGTCCGGTGTTATTATCCTGAAATAATTCAAATAAAATGTGATTTTTCCAAAAATTCTAACAAATACGAAGGTTTATAGATAGTTGTGTTGTAATGAAGTTGTAAATCTGATTGTGTTTCATTTAAACAAGAATTCTGTTCATCAATTCTTAGAGCGTTATCTTTATCGTTCAAATCACGATCGATAAAATATTTTGCGGATCGTAAACAACGAATTTGCTCATCGCTTCGCTCAACAGTTGCAGTCAAAATTTTTAACGTATCTCGAATTAATTTCTTCTCTTTCAATAACTCTTTCTCAACGTTATCGTGGACTAAATCGACACCTAGACGATTTTCTCGTATTTCAATACATCTCTCGCATCTAATTAGGAGATTCTGCAGGGATTTTATAAAATCATTCAGTCGCTCGGTGTCGACTATTAAACTGTCGATTTGAGTACAAATCTCTTGACGTTGTTGTTGAATTTCATTTCGATTGAATGCGATCGTTTCAATACGCTCGTTAATATAATGATCGGTTTGTTTTCTATTTTGCACAACAATTTCCTTAGTTTCCTCTCTAAGCTGCAAATAAAGTTTTAATTCTAGTGATTGATTGATTTATTTCAATTACCTTATGGCTCTCATTTATGATTCTGTCCGTTAAGATTTGTTGATTATAACATGATTTTTGTTGTAATCGATTATTATAATGCCATTCTTTCGGAGTGTATCTAAAAATATCGATAGATTCAGCCAAATTTAGAAATCAGAATTGGAATTAGAAAATTTACCTATTCCTCTCCATTTGGAGAAAGTTTGATCGATTGTCATGATTAGAGTTGCTATAACCGAAAGTAATAAGGCAATTTTTTTTAATTTTAATGGAAACAGAAACGAAAAATGTGTTAATTGGTAGAAGAAAAACCGTTAATTTTCTGGACAACTAACAAGCTTACCGGGAATCTCTGAAAGATTTGGAAATGCTTTTAATTTTCTATACCGTGTGCTTCACTCAAATATTCCTAGTTCTTACGGAAGGACCTATTATTTGACGAACGATTAGAAAAATATTTCCAGCATTTATAGGGAAGTCCTTGCAGCAAATTTGAACCTTGTAGCTCATCGGAAACTTGGTCAAAAAACGAATAAAAGTGACTTCTAATAGTGTTCTTTTTTGTTTTCTTTATTTTATTCTGGAATCTGGAACGCGATGGAGTAAAATGAAAAAAATCCAAGGGGGAAGTATTTTCGGTTTGTTCTTGTGCATTTTACTTCTAATATTATGACGAGGAAATTTGACTTCGAAACCCGTTTGACCGCCATGGGATAAAAACTGGATTAATCAATTACATCACGAATCCCCCAACTGGTTTATTGATGCATCACAAATGGATGGAGGGACTGGCATAGGGCATCTATAGCCTTAAGAAAATCCCCCTGCATTATGCAAGCTGAGATTTTTGTATTAGAGATGTGCGTCAGAGAGTGTTCAGAAAGAATGCTCATGGGTGCGCAAATATACATTTTGACTGACAGTGAGGCAGCTTTGAAAGTTTTAAAGGCCTTGAGTTAAAGACCGCCTGGGAGTGTCGTCAATCCCTGAAACCGCTGGCAAGTGGCAATAAACTTACTTTAGCTTGGGTGTCAGGTCACCAGGGAATTAGAGGTAACGAACAAGCCGATGAACTTGCAAAGGCAGATGCTGAGGCACCATTTGTAGGTCCTGAATCGTCTTGCGGACTAACCAAAACCCAATGGGGAAAAGAGATATGCAGATGGTTGGTCCATTTTCTATTTTTCTTTATAATTCAACGAGTTGCAAAATAGTAGTCTAAAGAAGAGTCAACAATAACTCCTAGTCAAGAATCAATGTTGTAAGGTAAACTTGGTGCGGTCTTTTTGGCACGTAGATTAAATTTTCCAGAATTGTAATTCGTTCTTAGTAAATTCAAAATTAACCTCGATTCTGTAGTATTTCCTTTCCATTATAGAAAGATAGTGTTCATTACTCGAACGGAACAGGGGGAATTTAGACATAGTTTTTATAGGCTATATTCTGGGGCCTCTTTTAAGCTCAAATAAATAAAAATAAAAAGCGCTTTGTTGTTTGTCTATAATTCTTCGTGTTCATTAAAATTAAACCAGTTTTTCAACAAAATGTCTTGCCACAATTGATTAATTGGACTAAATTTAGTGTTAACTCAATGCCTCCAAAGTTAAGGATCTATTTCTGAAACAGAAAGTGCATTTACAGAACTCGTTAGCGAAGTTGTTAATTATCCAAAATAATATGTTATAGATGAACTACTTACTGATTACTACTTATTGATTAGTAAAAATCTTTCTATCTTCACAACCAGGTGTACAGATTGTGCATCCGAAAGACCAACTTATAAGGGAGCACTAAATTAGAGTAATTTTTCTTTTGATTAAGATTTAATTTTGTCTATAAGGGTAAATTACCCCAATACTGAATTTTTCAAATTTGAACTTAAAGAGAATATTGTCTATTTCACTTAAACGGAGCTATGAGNCAGACATGGAGGCAGACCTTCCACTTCATTTACAGGTGCGGAAGGAGGAGCTCCACAACTGCCTTAAGGTTGTACCAGACTACCAAATACAAACCGGGTGACTGGCAAAGACACCTTGGAATTCCGAATCAAATAGATTCAGGATCACTAGTCAAACCATTGGATAATATGCCAAGGAAATTTGACTTCGGAATCTCCATCTGGTTTACTGATGTATCAAAAATAGATGAAGATATTGGCGTAGGAATATTACAATTACAGGGCATTCATAGCCTTGGGAAAATCCCTTTGCAATAGAGATGCGCTGCAGAGAGTGTTTACGAAGAAACCTCACCGACAGTTAAGCAGTGTTGAAAGCTCTAAAGGCCTATAGCACTGAGTCAAAGACCGCCTGCGAGTGTCTTCAATCCCTCAAACTGCTGATAATAAACTTACCCTAGCTTGGCACCAGGGAATTAGGGGAAATGAACAAGCCGATGAACTTGTAAAGACTACTGAACCTTCATTTGTAACTCCTGCAACATTTTGTGGGCTAACAAAAACCCAATGGAGGAAAGAGCTTCAGATGCAAAAGGAGCAATAAAATGCTCCACTGGAGGCAAATTCCGAGAATGAGATAGGCGAAATTGTTCATCGACTACTCATCTATGAATGTTAAAAAGCTTCTCGACTTTACGAGGAACGAATTAAGACTCCTAACGGGGCTTCTGACAAAAAACTGGACTTAGCTGACAGTGAGACGTGTAGATTATGTGAATTGAAGAATTAAACTTCCGAGCACATACTATGTAAATGCGTAGCGTTGGCACGCAATGGGCTTACTCACCTCGGTGGCACAACTCTGTCGCCGGCTGAGATACGGAGTAGGTCTCCCAGACTTCGCAAAGAAGATATCTTTTCTGGGACAGTAATAGGTAGAGGGTTATGAACAATAGATCAGAATGGTCGCAGTTTGGTAAGGCTTAGTAGCCAATCGATCTGACTAAACTAATTATTAACTATTTCACTTAAGTGGTCTTAGCTCTTAGGTCTTAGTAATTGGCGATTGATTTGAAAAATATTTTGAAGAGCCAGAAGGAACCTCTTGGAGATAATTTGAGTAAAATTTCAATCATGTTACTCATCGGGAACTTGGTTAAAAAACGATTGTTTCTGATGTCATCGCGATTTTCAAAGTCCGAAAGACTTGAAGATTTTTTCAATTTTCGCCATTTTATTTTGGAATTGGTAGGAATCTTTCGCGATATTCTAGAATGCAATGGATAAGAAATAGGAAAAAAAAACTGCATTGAATTATGTGAATATTGAATCGTTGTGAGTCACTTGACATCTCGGTTCCAATAACCGTAAATTTTCTAGAAAAAGTGTTTTGAAAAACTTCCCGATGAGCTGTGCGGTTCAAATTTTAGTAGATCCCTCTATAAATCCTTAAAGTATTTTTCAAGTTGCTCATTAAAAAATATGTAGGCGTTTTTGTAAAAGCTAGAATCATTCGGAGAATGTTTTGAGAGGTTGTAGAGGGAACCCCCATATAGATCGTGTCGCGATTTTCATCAATTAACTACTTACGCAAAACGGTTAAGAATGCCCAAAAGATTCTCGTAAAGTTGTTGTTTTGTATTGTAATGAAAACCGATATTGTCGAACCGATTTTTGACCAACTTCCCAATGGGTTACAAGGTCCAACTTTTACTAAAATATTCTCTGAAGATTGCCCTATAGATCTAGCAATAAGACTTATCCTTATGTAGTTCTGAATGATCTACCCAGTAGCAACAAGGACAAAAATGCCACAAAATACTTTCTGCACAGAGATAGGTGTTAGACGTGGTGTATTTAAGTACCTTACAAAATTGTTTTTTGGCTAGAAAGTTTGCTTTTGACTCCTCTTTAGGCTACTATCTCGCACCTAATTATAGAAAGAACAAAAACATAAGTGGACCTATAATTTTGTTGAACACTAATAATTACTCTTTAATTTTCACTAGTGTATTGTTGGATTCTCTACCCCACATCAAACACCGCATCTCTTCACCG